>PVKP010032158.1:0-17028 GCA_004027715.1 Plecturocebus donacophilus | reverse complement strand
CGTGTGTAATTCAGAGATTGAAGGTACTGATCTTTGTTGTCAGTGACTGAAAACCAGGCCTAGCAAGAGCCTTGTTCACTGCCTGTCAGCCCAGAGAGTGTGCCAGATACACTGGACATCTTAGATACAGATCGACTTGGTGGTTTTCTCTCTCTCTCTCTCTCTCTCTCTCTCTCTCTCTCTCTCTCTCTCTCTGTGTGTGTGTGTGTGTGTGTGTTTTTCCTAAAAGAAAGCTGCTCACACCACCACTGGTGAGAAAAATAATTCAAGGAAAATGTAGTTACACTCAGTGTAGGAAGCGAGTCACTATTAAAAGCAAAAAGAGGATAATTGTCAAACTTAGAACTCTGCTAATTTGAGTTCTAAGCTCCAAAACTGGTGGAATTCAAACCTTAAATGTAGAATGCATTAGCATTCTATGCCTTAAGCAGTTGAAAGGAAAGGCTTAGATTGGCAAAATGTATTATCATACCGAATAACGATCGTAAATCAGTCTTGTGCAAAGTAGTAAGGTGCAGCTTTATAAGTATACTTTATTTCTAAAGTTTACCAATCTCAAAGGCTACTTGGAGCTCTCATTTCAGAAATAATTTCACGATGCTCATTCTCTACAGTTTTTTGTAGTATGATTAACTTTGAAGTTCGCTGCAGACACAAATAAACTTTCTCTAAAATGCAACACAAGAGCACAAATTAGTGAGTAAAGATGAGAGGAGGTTATTTTGCATCTCTTCCTGCAGGCTGTGAGAATTTTTCCCTTCAAGCAGAATATACCGATTCAATCCTTACCATGAGAGCCGCTCCCCTCGGGACATAAATTAGTCTTCGTGTATTTCAAGTTCTGGCACATGGTCACATTCCAGCTGGGTGCAGCAGTTGACTTTTGTCTTTAACTTTCCTTGGCAAACTGATAGCATCAGAGGAAGAGATAAGCTGTCCCTTAGAGAATTGATTGTAATGGGTTCCAGACCTCTGCACGCCCCTGGTGCAAGCACCAGCTTTCTTTTAAAGACTCAGGGTTATGTTGCGTGTTGGGATGTTTTGTTGTTTGCTTTCAAAGAAGCCAGATCAGATTTTTGTCAACTCCAGTAGGAGAAGAGGGATACATTTTTAAGGTGATCTCTAGAATGCTTTGGCCGACTTAGCTGCAGACATAAAAGGAGAAAGGAAGAGACGGTGTATATTTTGGCACCTGAACTTCTGTAGTAACAATGAATTCATTCACAAATCTAGGGATAACTGAATGTCTGCTTTTTAAAGTCTGAATTGGATTTTCGACTAGATTTTGAGGCCCTGAGAAGGTTTTCAATCCAAGCCATGCTCAGTATTTGTGTTTTATCATTATTGATGGAAAGCAAAAGGAGATTTAATTCTTGATACCCAGGTTTGATATTAGACTTTTACATTTATAACTTCACTTAAACTTTACGAGATATCTCATTATAGATACTATTAATCCCATTTTTAAAGCAAAAATCACTGACGCTTGGAGAGAAGAACTAACTGGCATTCTTGAGATTCATGCCACGTGCAGCTGGCAGCATCCACAAGCTCATAAAGAATTCAGAGCCAGTCCGCAGCTGCTCTTCCCCGTTCCCTCTTCTCACCCGCGAGCTACCTCCATTAAAAGAAATGCCAGGCTATATTCATTCCATTTTATTATGTATACTTACGGATGCATTTGCTAATCTTTGGTGTCATAAAATACAGTGAATAAACTCCTAACCAGTTTTTCAGTGTATTTCCTTAATTTTTAAAAGCAATAAACTTCTTTAATCCTCTCTCTTACTCAAAGAATACTAAGTAATAAAGGATCTGACTTTAAGCAGGAAAAGTTTTGTCTGAGCATATAGCCAGAAAACTTCACTTGCCTGGGTCCTGAGATGAAGTGACCTGCCAGAACCCAAGTGTGGGGGCAGCTGGTGAGGCCTCAGCCCTCCGGCTCCTGCGTGAGAGGCCTTTCTCCTGCAACCTGGCTCCTGCAAGGAAGGAATGCTCTTCCTTCAGCCCCAGTCTGCACCAATAATTTAAAGGATAAGAGGGAAACATTTCCCTGACTATAAAATGGTTTGTTTTGAATGTGTGTGTCTGGGCCTACACGTTCTAAAAGTCCTCTAAAAGATAAGTGTTGACATTGCAAACCTGTTTGCAAAGCCTGGAAAGATGCAATATTATGTTGGGAAAGTCAGTCTCCTTTTGTCACTGACATAATTTCTAAGTCTGTCATTTCTAATGTGCTCTCCTAGTTTTAGCTCAGAAGTAGCTGAGTATCGTACGAAACGTATACTTTTTACTGCTGCTTAGCATGTGTCTGCAAACCTTAGCTCGGTACCTGGCCTTCCGTGGGCAGGCAAGAGCAATGTGCTAAAGGAATTAATCTGGCCAGGTGTCACTGAGCGGCCGGAGTGGCCAGGGGTGCCCCTCGCAGCCAGCGGCACAGCCCCGCTTCTCCCTCGTCTCCCTCCTCGTCCTTCCTCCCGTGTCTCTAACCTGCCAAGAGCACCAACATTGATTCTCTGCCTCAGAGCCTGTGGACCCACAGTCTGGCTTCTATTTTCTCCATCTCCAGAATATATCTCTCCTCCATACCCCCATAAAATTAAGTGACCTAAATATATAAAATGGAAGAGAGAGGCAGGATAAAACTGATAACTTAATAGTACAACTGGCCAGTCTCTTATAGATTTTTTTGCATTCATACCAAACCTATTTGATTTTTTTGTTTGGTTTTGGGTTTTCTTGAGACGGAGTCTGGCTCTGTCACCCAGGCTGGAATGCAGTGGCGCAATCTCAGCTCACTGCAACCCCCGCCTCCCAGGTTCAAGTGATTCTCCTGCCTCAGCCTCCCAAGTAGCTGGGATTACAGGTGGGATTATGCACTACCATGCCTGGGTAATTTTTGTATTTTTAGTAGAGACGGGGTTTCACCGTGCTGGCCAGGCTGGTCTCGAACTCCTGACCTCAAGGTGATCCACCTGCCTCGGCCTCTCAAAAGTGCTGGGATTACAGGTGTGAGCCACCGTGCCCAACTGAAACCTGTTTCTATTAAAAGAGTTACACCTTGGCACTTTAATGAGTAATTTATTAAAACCATTCATACTAGACAATAAAATAATTATGACTCTCTTCCCCCTTTTGATAAGCATGTAGGTGACATTACACTAAATACTATCTCTGTCTACCAAAATAATCTAATGTGGAAGCTGTCACCACATTTGAGGTCTCCTGGAAATGTGTGGAGTTTTCCTGGAAAATGGAGGCAACAGCTTGCTGTGGAGGGCAGAGAAAAGGGAGGAGTCCAAGACGCAAGGTCCTCTGCCGCTGCTGCCAGCGCGCTCATCAGAGCTGAGCTCTTGATACAAGTGAGTGAATCTGGAAGTCTCCTGCCTTCCTGAGTGAGTCAGAGACATAGAAGCTACCTGGACAGGCCGGAGAAATGAGGGACGTAAAGACACAGCACACCCCTCGCCCCACATCACCTGATTGGAAATGCCCGCCAAAGGGACATGGACACACAAGGCTGCACAGATGTAAAGCTCAATGTATTAAATTAGACAGCGAAGAAATAGACACCAAACCCTGCAATACAAAGTGCCTGCTTTAATGCACTTAAACATTCTTCTGTTTTAGGCTACACAGTACTTGCTGGCTTCATGTAGCTTCATGAAGGCAAGTGCTGGGTCTGTTTTGATCGCTACTAGATTTCTGGCACCCAGCATATAGTAAAAGCTTATCAGTATTTGTTCAATTCACTGAGAGGGCTAGGTAAGAAGGTAGAATGAAAAGGAAAAAAAAAAAAAAACACAAAACACCAGCCTGGGCAACATAGCAAGACTGCCTCTACAAAAATAGGTGCAGTGACTCATACCTGTAGTGTCAGCTACTCGGGAGGCTGAGGCAGAAGGATGGCTTGAGCCCGGGAAGTCAAGGCTGCAGTGAGCCGTGATCGTACCACTGCACTCCAGCCTGGGCAACACAGTGGGAGCCTGCTTCACAAAGAAGCACCCCCAAAGTTGGTGGTACCTGCAAGAGTGTAGTTGCTCTTTAAGCTTGAATTTTTGGTTATTTTGCAAGAGGTATTTGCCATAAGCCTTGGTGATTAGATTTATTCTGCTTTGTGGGCTTTTAGATGAGTTAATTGGCTGTCATTTCCCTTAATTCCCTCTAATGCCTTCTAGGTATAGATATCAAAAAACCTACATGTTTGTATTTAGGATATTTTATGTTTGACAGGTGTCAGATGACTTTGCACTGGAATTGCCTTTTTCCCTGCCACAGTTGCTTTTGGTAACATTATCTGTTTATTCACTGTTAAATCTTGCAAAAAATGTCATTTACTTTTTAGGATTAATATATCAGTTTTCATAATTTTAGCCATTTGGGAAAAACAGAAACCACACTGCAAGGTAAAGGGAGAAAAGTCACACATCGCTAATTATTGCTAAGAAAATGAGAAGTGAGCTAGCAGCATCGAGAGGACTTCATACTTGAGCATCTCACATAGGAACTGTTTCTTTGAGCCAGCATAATTACTAGCTTTTCCCATGTGTGTACAGAAATTTTTTTCCCATCAAAATTTTGGCCTTAAAAGTGAAATACAGGTTATCTTACAGATGACCAGTGGTCCCTCCGGAGGAAGTCCACAGAAGCTCTCTGATGATCTGTAGACCGCCTCCGCTCACTCCTCCATCAGTATCCTGCCTCCCAGCTTGCATCTTATCAAAGCTAGAAAAGACCCTCAAGGGCCTGGCCTGGGTGCATGGAATTATTAGAGACCAGATAAAAGGCATGTAGGAAGTGCTGGTGTGGCAGATGCTGTGAAAAAATGTGCCACAACCTCTGAGGGCAGGAAACTGAAGGACCTTGTGTGGTCTGGAGGCCTGAGGAAGGAGCCTCAGGAAGTGATGTTTGATCGGACACCTGGAGGCTAAATGGGAAAGAGAGACAGGTGTGCAGTCAGGAGGAATTGCACATCGAAGGACGGGCTGAGACTCTGAGAATGGGGGTGGGAGGGAGAGGAGAGGAGGCCACAGGGGCTGACCAGGTCTGGTGGGCCAGGTGAAGGAATTTGGAGTTGATTTTAAGAGCAAGCACAGGCTATTGGGGACAGGGAAGTCAAGAGAGTCACAGGATTCTGTGTGGGTTTTGAAACTGGCTGGCTGCACAGAAGAGATCAGCGTGTGGGAGATGTGTAGGATAGGGAAGGGCAGGACTCAGGGTGATTGAGATGAGGCAGATGGGGTCAGGCGGGCCTGACTCCTACAATTCTGACTTGTGAAACACGCTCAGGGATGGTGCCACTGCCTAAAGAGGAAGCGGGGAATTGATAACAACTCAGCACTGTTCTCTCTTAATCCCTGCAACAGCCCTACTACGTAGGTTCTGTTATTATCCCATTTCACAGATGAGAAAACAGAGGTGCTGATAAGTTGTCTAGAGTTGCAAGGTAAGTGTTCAGTGTTCGCTACTACTGTCTCTGTTTATTCATGGAGTCATTCATTCATTTGTGGACTGTGTGCTGTATATAAGATAACACTGTTGAACAGAGTAGATGTGAACTCTGCTCTTGAGAGAGACTGGGAGTGGGAGAACAGGCAATAATTAAGCAGTTATCTTGCTTGGACAAGCTGGTCAGGGATGGTAGGACGGTCTAGGTTTCTTAGACTGGAATGTTAGAATTCTAGCTCTTGCATAAATCTTGGATGGATATGTAGGGGGAAAACACATATTATTGACAAAGCCAAAAAAATGTTTCCCAGATGTTTTCTGAGGTTCCACAGGCATCCCCAGTGAGTTAGATCAGAAGTAGGCCTTGTGCCGGTTTTATAGGCGGGAGGCTAAAGATGTGAGAACAGCCATGCAGCCGCACAGAGGACGCAGAGAGCTGGGGTTCCAGGTGCCTCCACTCCCGCTGTTCAGCAGGGTCAGCTGCCTCTGGGCCCACAAAGGTGGGAAATGGTAGGACAGGCCCACATGTGATTGCCTCTGTACAGGTCAGTCACAGCGCCCCGTGCTCTGCTATATATAGTAATGACCTTACATAAGAGTGCTATTAAAAAAAGAACGACAGAGAGGAAAAGAGAATGCCAGCTGAATTTTTTCCACTAAAGCTCATTTTTAACAGATGTGTTTTCTCTGCTTCCATGATGACAGTGTACTAGGGGACTGTTCCAGGTCAGGAGGGAGCAGCCCAGGTACTTGTAGGACTGATGGGGTCCGTCTGTACTGAGCACAGCTTGCTCCGGGGTAGATAAAATTACTATCTCATGTTAGCTCTCCTCCTCAGTTCCCATTTTCCTGGTATCTGTGGGAAGAGGGCTATGAAGAAGAATGAAAACACTGTGAAAATAGTTTAAACTCAACTTCACAGTATATTTGGGATAATGCTGAAAAGCAGTGTTCTAAGTTCAGCAAAATGGGTGATTAACATATAAGTGGTAGATCTATCTTAAATGCTTTAAATTATAATTCATGATTTTTAATTAAGGCTTTCTTACTGCATCAGATCTCTTACACACTCTAGTACCCAGTGATACACAAATTTTGTTAATTTTTGTGTCTATTTGTACAGTGTGTGTGACCTTGACATTAGGTAATATTCATGGGTTGGCTACATGCTCTCTGTTCCCCAGGACAGCCAATTTGCCAGTTGTTAAGAGTTCTGTATAGTTCAGCCTTTGTCCCAGATTAAAGGGTCCACATTTTCACAATAAATTTTTTACATGACTATCCTGAATACTAATAGCTCATATGTATTGAAGGCTTGCTCGAACATTGCTCAAAACACGTTATATGTACTAACACAATTTGTCTTCACAGTCTGGGAGGTAAGTGCTGTGATGACCTCCGTTTTATTTTCGAGTCAGTGTGTATATGTGTAGGTTGTTTCAGGGGCATATTTATGATGCTAAGGTTTGGGATTCCATTGATCCTCTCCCCAGGTGGTGTACACAGTCCCCAGTGGGAAGTTTCTCAGCCCCTCCCCGCCTCCTTCCCTCCCTGCTTTTGGAATGCCCAGTGTCTGCCGTGCCCATCTTCATGTTTGTGGGTTTTCTGTGGCTGCATTAATTTGCTTAGGATAATGGCCTCTAGCTGCATCCACATTGCTACACAGGACATGATTTTGTTCTTTTTCATGGCTGTGCAGCATTCCATGGTGTGTGTGTAGCACACTTTATCCAGTCCACCACTGATGGGCATCTAGCTTGGTTCCCTGTCTTCGCTGTTGTGAACGGTGCTGTGATGAGCGAGCATACATGCGTATGTGGGGCTTTTGTTAGAATGATTTATTTGCCTTTAGGTATATACCCAAAACTGGGATTGCTAAGTCTAATGGTAGTTCTATTTTTAGTTCTTTGAGAAATTTCCAGACAGCTTTCCACAGAGGCCTAATTTATATTCCCGCCAGCAGTGTATAAGTGTTCCCTTTGCTCCGCAGCCTCCCCAGCAGCTGGTGTTTTTTGACGTAGTAGTAGCCATTCTGACTGGTGTGAGGTGGTATCTCATTGTGGTTTTGGTTTGCATTTCTCTGATGATTCGTGATGCTGAGCATTTTTTCATGTTTGTCAGCTGCTTGGCTGTCTTCCTTTGAGAAATATATGATGCCCATTTTAAAGATGAAGAAGCAGGTTCAGAAAGTTTAAGTGATCAAAGAGACTCAGCCAGTAAATAATAGAGTCTAAAATTTAAACACAGGCAGTCTAACTCCAGAGCTTACATACATAAGAAGTACCTTTCATTCCTAAACCAGTTAAGAAGTATATGAATAAATCTCCCAGAGGATGGAAGGGTCCTTTGGAACTGGGAAGTTCTTTGAGTCTTTGAGTAGAAATGCTCTCCCAGTTTGCCAGCACAGGGGCCCTTTAAGGGGGAGCCCGTGAGCACCGTCCCGCAGTCCAGTTAACTAAGCACAAGGCGCAAGGCGTATTTGTTCTTCCTTTTGAAAACATAAATGTCAGAAAAGTTCCAAAATAGAAGTATAGACTTGTGACTGTCGGAACCTTCCTTCTCTCCACAACCCTCCTCTCACACCCATTCCTCAGCCTCCCTGTTTTCACGAACAGTGTGATTGACTGCTCTGATTTTGTTAGCTAGTTACGGTGACAAATGCGGAATCGCTGAGTGGCTGGTATGTACCACCTCCAGAAGCAGCGCTAAGAAGGTGTCACTGTTTGCATTAGCACATTATGCTAACGCTCCTTTGCATCTCAGGGTTGTTTATTTGTAAATTATTTGTTTTAGGAGTGGTATTAACTTCATTAACACCATTGTGGAATTGACATTTAGAACTTTTTTCCCCCAACTCTTTTTTACTTATTTTTCATGAGAATAGTCCTTATGTCAAGACGAAAGAAAGCTAAAACACCAGGTAGAATTCACAAACTGATAAATAACCCTATTTAAATACATGGAAAGGTAATGTTTAAGGAAGAGGTTTGTTTTGATTTTTATTTTATGTGTACACATTAACTTCCTAAATCTTACCTTTCACACCAAGAAGCCTAGATCAGTGAGTGTGTTAAGATGCTGACGGCTGAGCAAAAGTAGATGACCTGAAGTTGTCTTAACAAATTGGACATCACTAGAGGAAACCCAAGTGTGTTTCAAAGGTCTGCCTTAGCCTTCTAACCACTGTATCACCCTGTTAAGATCAATCAGATACAAAAATCTTTGGTCAGAACCAGTCTTACAGAAGAACCTAAGAATTTCTGCTTTCTTGTCTTTCTGTTCACCATAACACAGGCATGTATCAAAAAATGCATAGAAAGCAAAAATGTGGAAAGTATTAATGCGCTTTCCTAAATACACCTTAACGCTTTCCCTGGTGTTACTGTTACTGCTGTCGTGTCGGCAGTGTCACTGTTCCAGTGAGCCTGTAGTCACACACACTGCTCCCTACACAGCAGCTCTTCTGAGGAGAGCAGCCCCCTGCCCTGTGACTCACTGAGAAACATAAACTCTGATTACTTAGAGCAAAATTTCAGATTTGAAGAAGTTTTCCTAATAAGGAAGAATGATGTAATGTTCATGGAGGGGGGCCAGGTTCCCTTCGTTTGTTTTATTTATCTTAGCTGAATTCCAGGGGAAAATGGGCTATGAACATGATGGCTGATAACTATATTTAGCCACACAAAGTTA
This sequence comes from Plecturocebus donacophilus, assembly GCA_004027715.1. Taxonomy (NCBI): domain Eukaryota; kingdom Metazoa; phylum Chordata; class Mammalia; order Primates; family Pitheciidae; genus Plecturocebus; species Plecturocebus donacophilus. The sequence goes on along the minus strand of PVKP010032158.1, from coordinate 7,890 downwards.
GTAACATCAAGGGGCATTTCTTCTTTAAGTTCTATACTCATAAATGGACTGAAAGATATCTTTCCAGGCATCTTGTTTTCGTAAAGTTTGATCAAGCATAAATATTATTAAGTGTTACCTTTCGGGTGTGAAGGAAGTATCCATTGTAATCTCTTTAATTTGGCATGTTTTTCTTAGGTACTGGTTTCTGGGTCAAAAGATAGATAACTAATAACAATACCTTGGTTCAGAACATTGTATTAACTTCCAGAGTGCCCACACCTGTCATTCCAGCACTTTGGGAGGACAGCGCCAAAGGATCCCTTGAGCTCAGGAGTTGGAGACCAGCCCGGGCAACACACGGAGACCCCATCTCTATAAAAGTAAAAAAAATTAGCTGGGCATGGTGGCACATACCTGTGGTGCCAGCTACTTGGGCCTGGGAGGTCGAGGCTGCTGCAGGGAGCCATGATTGCACCACCTCACTCCAGCCAGGGTAACAGAATGAGACCCTGTCTCAAAAACAAGAAAAACAAAAAGTGAAAACAAACAAATCCGGAGTGGGCTTTAACAAGCAGGCAACAGCAAGTGACTGTAGTTTCTTACAAAGATAATGTGTGTTTACGAGCCCTGTTCTGCCCATTGTCTGGCACTGTTCAATCTAGATTCACTCCCATCGCCTCGCCTTACTCTACATATAAAATTGGGCTGTGCATCTTAAGACGGTAGACTATCATTTTTGTACTTTTGCATTTTATTTAAGCATATTACCTGGAGAAAATCAAATCTGTAGCATTAAACATGAAACCTCTGCGTTATAACTGGTTATTCCCTCCTCCTGTCAATGTATTACAACATTTTTGCTTTGCTCTGTGATGTGACTCAGGGTTTAAATTCTATTTCCCATGAGAGAAAAGTCAAATTCATCCCTGCCGCTGCTCCTGAAACACACGTGGGTTTCCTCTAGTGATGTCCAATTTGTCACACAACTTTAGGTCATCTACTTTTGCTCTCAGCCATCAGCATATTAACATGCTCACTGCTGTAGGCTTTCTTGGTGTGAAAGGTAAGATTTAGGAAGTTAATGTGTACAAGTAGAATAAAAATCAATTAAAACAAACCTGTTCCTTAAACATTACCTTTCCATGGAAAGCCTGCTATCTTCCGCCTTTCACCTGAGTCCTCTCCATGACTGACTGTTACCCATTCTCACTGCAGCAGGCGGGCTGACTCCTATGCAGCTGTGGCCTTGTAGTTGATCTGAATAGCATGAGCATCTCTATGGAAACGAGTCTCCTCTGACCGCCTGAAGGAGGAGGCTGCGCTGGAGCCAAGCGCTCTCATCGGTCAATGGATAGCACCGAAGGTGCCCCAGACATGCTGACCATGTGCGAATGTCTTAGGAGACTGGAACAGTTTGAGAAAGGCACTCTTAGAATCATTTCTAATATTACTTGATGGGAAGTCAGCAAATAGGAAACTTGTAAAAAATTGGGAGACAAGTTTTTGCCACTATCATGGACAAATCCATCACCAGTACCCCAAATACTGAGCCTCAGAGACCAAGTCCTCAGATTCTGAGGCTCTGTGGTATGATTCCTCTTCAGCAGAGCATCTGGTGAACCCTCATAGGACAGACAGTAACCCTCGTGAGAAGTGAGGGAACTTGTAGACTAGGCCTCAAGGAGCGCCGTGCAGTAGAAATAGAATGTGAACCACCATAACAATGCAGACCCCGTATGCAGTTTCAGTTTTCTAGTAGTCACATTGAAAAGGAAAAGGAAATTTTAATAGTACACGTTATTTAACCTACTCTATTCAAAATATTATTTTAACATGTAAATATAAAAATTAGTCATGATCATTTTCCAATCTCTCTTTAAACCAGATTTTTAAAATCTGCTATCTACTTGACACAGCATGTCTCAGTTCTGACTAACCACTGTTGAAGCACTTAATCGCTACATGTAGCTAACAGCTACCATAGTAGGGCAGTGCAGGTCTGGGGGATGTGGAGTCAGGTAAACACAAACCTTGACACTCAGACCCAGTACTGTGGAATTGATGGTAATTACTTCAAATGTTCATCTTTTATCTTTTCACATCTGAAAACAGCTGCTGAATTTACAAATCAGATAGCAGTAAAAGGGCCAATCCCAGTGATAGAAATGGAGTTCAGTCAGTGGAAAAGGGTCTGTTGATACCAGATCCTCAACCACAGCCATACACAGCTGAACAGAAGTCCCCTCTGATTCCCAGGGCAGGAGTGGGGGTGGAGGGCTGGGCATTCAGGCAGAAAGTCTAAAATAAATACATCAGTGTAGTCATTTCAGTAATAAATGCTGTGAATAAATAAAACAGGGTAATAAGAGAGAGATGGAGAGTACTCTTCTTGCTCACTCCCACAGTTGAGTGAATCTTCTGGGAAGTGAGTTGTGCTGTGGAATGTGATTTTAATTCAGCCCGAGAGCTGGGCACAGTGGCTCACGCCTGTAATCCCACACTCTGGGAGGCTCAGGTGGGTGGATCACTTGATGTCAGGAGTTTGAGACAAGCCTGGCCAACATAATGAAACTGCATCTCTAGTAAAATACAAAAATTATCCAGGCCTGGTGGCATACATCTGTAATCTCAGCTACTTGAGAGGCTGAGGTACAAGAATCGCTTGAACCCAGGAGGTGGAGGTTGCAGCAAGCAAGACCGTGCCACTGCACTCCAGCCTGGGCAACAGAGCCTCAAAAAACAAACGAACAAACAGAAAACTCAGCCTGAGGCAAATGCTTCTTCCAGCCCTCAGCGTGACTAAAGAGATCCTCATTTTTCTTTAGGAGAGAATTTAATTATTTAAAAACACAACACCCAGAGAAATGGAAGAGGCTGGTTTCTGTGTGCTTTAAATAATATTTTGGTGTAAGGTCCCAGATGACTTCTTTCGCTCAGGATACCACGGCTGACACAGCTAAAATATGAAATACGGCCTAAATCCTACACAGTGAGCTGATAACTTAGGAAATATTTTTTGTTTTAACCAAGGCAAACAAATTACAGATTTGATCTGTTTTATTTTATTTGCTTAAGTAAACTTCAAAACTAATGACTTCCAAAGAATTTGGCCTCTGCTACATGCATGACCAGTGAATGCTATCAAGAGTGTGGGACTACACTGAATAAATCTATTGAATATGGAAGTTTTTTGTTTAAAAACAATCTTGATAAAAAAGCACTAGAACCACCATACAGTATATATCTCTATGCTTATGACATGTGGAGTAGCTTAGGAGGGAACCTGAGAAATTGTAACAATATTTGGTTGATGCCGGAGTGGGAAATTGGACTGGGAAGAAAACGTATGAGATGAAAATATACTTTTCAGTGTTCTCTTTGTATTTTTTGCATTTTGAAGAGCAGAGGTTTTTTAATTCTGATGAAGTCCCAATTCATCCATTTTTTTTTCTCTTATAGATCACCCTTTTGTTGTCTTAGCTAAGAAATCTTTAACCTGTGGTCACAAAGATTTTCTTCTATGATTTCTTCTTGAAATTTTATAGTTTTAGATTCACATTTATGTTGAAGGTTTTATTTTTATTTTTAGTTTTTTAGAGATGGGGTCTCGCGCTGTCCCCCAGGCTGGAGTGTAGTGGCCACAAGATCATGAGCTCCTGGGTTCAGTCGATCCTCCATCTCAGCCTCCCGAGTAGCTGGGACTACAGGTGTACATCAACATTCCGGATAATTTTTTAGTTTTCTGTAGAGACAGGGTCTCACTTTATTGCCCATGCTGATCTCAACCTTCTGGGCTCAAGTGATCCTCCCCCTTCAGTGTCCCAAAGTGATGGGATTACAGGCATTAGCCACCATCTCTGGCCTGCTGAAGACTGATAATAGTTAACTTTTGCATGAGGTGTCAGTTGTAAGTTGAGGTTGGAAATCAATAGGGTTTGGAGGAGTTTTTTGTTTTTATTTAATCATGTGTATTCTTACCACTTTAAAAAATAGGACTTAATTTCAAAAGCGATTAAAAAGAAATATTGTATAGAAATGTGCAGTTATAATTAGTAGTTCCATTTTAGAAAGAAAAAGTTGTTTTATTTTACTTCGTTTTGAGATAGGATCTTATTCTGTCACCCAGTCTGGAGTGCAGCAGCACAATCGTGGCCCCCTGCAGCCTTGTCCTCCTGGCTCAAGCAAGTAGCTGGGACTTACAGATTTCGCAACACCACACCTGGCTAGTTTTTTAATTTTTATTTTTAGCGTAGATGAGGTTTCACTATGTTGCCTAGGCTGGTCTCAAGATGTGGGCTCAAGTGATCCTCCCGCCTCAACTTCCCAAAGTGCTGACATGACAGGCCTGCAACACTATGCCCGCCAAGAAAAAGTTTTCTTATGACTACTGTACTGATTCTCAGGAACAGTCATTGTGCTTTAATTCTCTAAGCCAAAAACATCAAATTCTGTTGGGCAAGAAGGACCGTGTTTTGATTGCACCCTCTCATTTGGCCCCTTGCCTTCAGCCATTTTCATAATCTAAACTTGATGGCAGTGTCTTGTGATAGGGTAAGAAATGAAAAATGGTAAAAGCCACTTGTTAGGGTAAATCTGAACTAATTATGTAGATCAGCTGAAATAAAAAGGGTTACAAAGACAAGTTTTCTATCTTCAAGAGGGAGAGTAGATACGAAAACTTCATTGGCGATGAAAAGCTATGGATAAATTCACATTTGCCAGATCTGCTTAGGGAGAACATACACACCAGGTGGAGGAAGTCTTCCCACACCCCTTCCGGAAGGACTGAGATCCTGCCGCCAGACACATGTTGCAATATCAACAGAAGGTCCTCAGATTGCCTTCCACGAAGGAGGGGAGTGGGTCTGCTGAATGCTTTCGTTTTGTGACACTGAGAACATGTGAGCTGCTCAGCCCTTTACCAGAGCTGGGACCAGGCTCTTCCAACAAATTCTAAAAGATGACTACTACTTAGAAGGTGCACCTATCAGCATGGGAGCCCATGTGTCTCAGGTTCTTTCAGGCCATTACCGTTCATGAATAATGTACATTTGACGGGAGATGATCCTCTCTCCCTACTCAAGTTTGGAACCATTTGACAGATAAACTGAGGAGTCAGAAAGAAATGCAAGCACCAGATTTGTACTGGGGAGAACTCAGAGGAGAAAGGGGATGTACTGCTGGGCCTTGTGAGCTGGCTTCTACTTCACTCTTGAACTAAGCAAGCTAATACCCACTCACAGGCAGCACTGAACAGCTCCACAGAGATCCCACCCTCCAAAGAAACAGGAAGAAAAAGCCGTCTCACTCACCAAGATCCAAAGAGAGAAGAGCAAGGGAGGGACTAATCTGGGCATGTCCAGCTTCATGCCCCATCCGTATGCACCACAAAGGGAGGAGACAGCGAAGAGGGCCCCCATCCTGGAAATCCTCCATGGGAAGCAGTGAAGGATGCAGGGCCCACTCCGTACGTGTCCAGGGTTCTGCTGATCCTGCGTGGTAATTTTGAAGGATGATAGCATGATGCTCCTGAAAGGAAAAAACGAGTTTTGTCTATTAGGTCATTAGCATATATCCTGAATGACTTTAATGTCTTCTGGTTCATTTTGACATTTTTGTAAATTCTATACATCTTTTAATTACTTCCGTGATAAATTTTAAAGATCAACAAATGTCCACAGCAAGGAAAAAAATCACTAACAAATTTATAACTTTTATATTTCTATACTTTTAACTGTTACATTAATCCTATCTTATTCAAAATGTATTCACCACAAAAGTACTTACTAATCTTGATTTCCTGGTATGAACTGCTTGTGCTTCTCAGATTAGAGATATGCTTTTCTTTACTGGTGGCCACAGTCAAGATAAGATCATGCCTAAAAGGACAAGTTAGGAATAAAAGTGTAATTAAGTATACTCTGTGTTAGTTTTTCTTAGGACTGTAATTCTTTAACAATTTCATCACATTTAAACTTGAAAATATGCATGACTGCCGATACCACTATAGTCATATCCATGTATATATGCATGTTACTTCCAGGCAGTTGGTCACCTTCTCTCTTCAGGCCCTTGTTAGAACCTGACAGATTTTGAATATATCTTTTCTTTGTTCTTTGTAATGTTTATCTGTATTCTTGTTAGAAATGACTTTCTGGGTCAGTTATTTAAAAGAGTAAGCCTTTTAGTGAAAGAAGTTCTCACCTTGGTGTCATCACTTGAGAGGCTGGGAGTGAAGAAACCCAGCTACTCCTCTGGGCTGGGCCGGGGCCTCCTGTGTGGCTTTGCCCCAGCCGCACTTGTCACTCAGCTGGACGAGGATCCGGGACATTCCACCTGCACGTGCTGGGCTTCCTCGTGTCCCCAGCACACAGACACTGTACATACTTAGTGGCTTTTTCCATTGTTTTAAAAAGAAAAGGCACATTCTGGTGTACATACTACTTCCCTACATGAAGGGCTATCTACTATATAAATCTTACAGCATAATCATGAATTCCAGATGTGGTGTGCAACAGACTTCATTATTTACATGTTTTGGAAAAGATTAATAAAGTACAGCAAAAGAAGCTTAATGCTACAGCTGTACATACCGTACTATAAAGTATTCTTCTTTTGAAAAGCATTTCAAGATTTTGCAGCATTTTTATTATATTGGAAACAATCACAGATACCATATTATAGAAAACTCTGCTTGATAGAATGCCGGATAGAACTGTTGACTAGTTGACTATACACAGTCATATATAACCACACTGGAAACTTCATGTAGCTATGATAAATTTCCCTCATTTTTTTCCTTTGGAGTAATTACATCAGATAATTGAGCTGTTTCGTCTAAGAATTTATTTTTGTGGTTGTAGTCATTTCTCCGGGAGGGAACCTCATTTATTATAGTTCTCCCCAAGACACCCTGGATAGACTTCATCCACTGCTGGAAGGCCTGGCCCTGCCTGCTGAGGGGAAATGGCTGGGTAGCGCTGTCTTCACTGCATCTCTTCCTTTGGCCTCTAAGGAATGTCAAGGTCAGCTGGTCAAAAGCTAAGAAGGGCCAAAGCCATTTACAACTTAGAGTTCTTTTCCACGGTCAGTCTCTTAATTCATGCTGCTAAGCTACATCTCTTGAGCTTGCCAAAATGCATTTTTGAGCTTTTTCAAGAACGTTCTCCTTCTTCAGATGAGAGGTTGGGATGGGAGTGTGGTGATCAGTCAAGCCCTGCCTTCACACCACGGAACCCTTGGCTTGTATATCTTGGCCATTAGCATTTAAACTAGCAATGATCGACCTGTAAGAGGAAATAAATTGCCCTGAGTACCCAGATCCAACTGTGCATTTCTCACATTGATTGTGAGACCAAAATATGTAGAAAATGTTATTGGCTACATTATTATTATTTATTGAGAAATACTTAGTTCTTCAGTTATAGGTCTATGTTAATAGAAATTCGAAAAGTCATCTTTATAGAGTTGTTTATCAGCATGTGATATAATGTTTCCAAATTGCAGCATATTTAGTGATACAATCTCTCAAGAGATGGAACAGCATAACAGATGAGTAATATTAATAATATTCAGATGTATGATCTTAAAAGACTAAAGACTGAATTTTATAGCATGGGTGAATTTTAAAAATATTTAAAGGGGACTGTTTAAAAATAATCCAATGAGCTATTGCAAAGATAGGAAGAAAGTCAGACAGAGAATGATTTAGTCAAGGCCATACAGATAATTGCTGGCACAGTCATGTCTACCAGGGAAAGCACTAAGTAACCCAATGGCAGGAGATGCTAAAAGGGCTGTTGGTGACTTAAGAACAAGGCGATTTAGGCTCACACCTGTAATCCCAGCACCTGGGGAGGCCGAGGTGGGAGGATTGCTTGAACCCAGGGGTCTGAGACCAGCTTGGGC
>PVKP010032157.1:0-26235 GCA_004027715.1 Plecturocebus donacophilus | reverse complement strand
CAATCAGAATGTACTTAATGCCACTGAACTATCCACTTAAAAATGGTTAGGATGGCAAACTTCATATGTATTTTACCACAACTTGAAAAAAGTCTGTATTTTCTGGTATTGCATAACTGAAAATATTTATGCATAAAAGGATATGTTTGAGATTTACTTCAAAATAACATGGGATGAAGGAAAGCAGGCAGTAGTGTATATGAAACAAAAATGGCCATGAAGTCTTTTCTTTTTTTTTTGAGGTGGAGTCTCGCTGTGTGGCCCAGGCTGCAGTGCAATGGCATGATCTCAGCTCACTACAACCTCCACCTCCTGGATTCAAGCAATTCTCCCACCTCAGCCTTCCAAATAGTTGGGATTATAGGCACATGCGCCTATGCCTGGCTAATTTTGTACTTTGAGTAGGGACAGGGTTTCACCATGTTGGCCAGGCTGGTATCAAACTCCTGACCTCAAGTGATCTGCCCACCTCAGCCTCCCAAAATGCTGGGATTACAAGCGTGAGCCACTGCACCAGGCCTGCCATGAGTTCTTAATTTCAAAGCTAGGTAATGGGTATATGAGGGTTCATTATTTGATTCTGTCTACTTTCATACCTAGACATGAAATCTTCCCTAATAAATTCAAAATAATAACAAACATGGTACACACCACCCAGCTTAAGAAACAGTGCATTTTCTTAAATTAAAACCACAATGAGATATTACCCCACTCCTGTCAGAATGGCTATTCTCAAAAAGATTAAAGATAACAAAGTGTTGGCAAGGATGTAGGGAAAAGGAAACCTAGGATACCGTTGGTGGAAATGTAAATTAACATGGGCATTATGGAAAACAGTATGAAGGGTCCTCAAAGCTAAAAATAGAGTTACCATATATATATATGGTATATATCCAAGGGATATGAAAAAAAGTATATCAAAGAACTATCTCCACTCCTGTGTTTATTACCACATTGTTCACAATAGCCAAGTTATGGGATCAACTTATGTATTCATCAGCCAATGAATGGATAAAGAAAATGTGGTACAAATACACAATGGAATACTATTTAGCCTTATGAGAGGGAAATCTGTCATTTGTGATAACATAGATGAATCTGGAGGATGGACACTATGCTAAAGGAGATAAGTATTTAAGGTGACAGATACATGAGTTTGGTTGAAAAATCCCACATTGTGTGTTTGTATATATATCATAGCATCACTTTGTATTAATACCATATAAATAGATAAAATTATAATTTGTCAGTATCAAAATTAAATAAATAAATAAACAATATATTCTTTCCTTCCTTTTTTTTTTTGAGACGGAGTCACACTCTTTCAACCAGGCTGGAGTGTAGGGGCATGATCTCCGCTCACTGCAGCCTCTGTCTCCCGGGTTCAAGCAATTCTCCTGCCTCAGCCTCTCGAATAGCTGGGATTACAAGCACCTGCCGCCATGCCCAGCTAACTTGTGTATTTTTAGTAGAGATTGGGTTTCACCATGTTGGCCAGGCTGGTCGCCAACTCCTGACCTCAAGTGTTCCACCTGCCTTGGCCTCCCAAAGTGCTAGGATTACAGGTGTGAGCCACCACGCCCAGCTTAGATACTCTTAAGGGATCATAAGTTTCTATTTCAATAAACTGAAAGAACCAGCGTAACTTACAGAGGTGATTAATTCCCAAAAGTTTCTCATTTTATTGACAGATAAAAAGCTCCTATTTTCCAATGACAACATAGGCAAAAAAAAAAAAAAAAAAAAAAAAAGACTACAAACACACCTTACACCACTGATACCAACCATGAAACTAATCCTGACTTAGCTATAAGGCTGTATTCTCTCTTTTGGTTTGAATCTCTTTCTGTGATAAAAAGTCAGTTATTAACCAATAACCTAGAAAACATGGCACCAAACCCAAGAATCCATTAGAATTTCTCTCTCTTTTTTGTCTTGGTTAAGAAAATGTCTATATTATCATTTCTTAGCTTCTCTTTAAACCTGCCAGTCTGACACAGGCAGCAGAGAGAACCTTTCTGGACTTCTGCAACTTTGACTGGCTCTGCTCCCACATACCAGACTCCAAGAGCATCACAAAGCTATCACTGCCATCACTGTCCACTGAAATCCGGTCTTCAGGGCCACTGCTATCCAATGAGACCCCATCAAATGACTGCTGAGATACAGTCCTCTTCATGGAGAAAAATCGGAGTCGCGCAGCACCTCCACTCACTGGGGCTGCCACCCCCTCATCTGTCTTGGCCATGGGCTCCCTGTTTAAAAAAAAAAAACAAAAACCACAAATGTGGCTTTGGAGACATGTTTGTTCCCATCCACTTACAATACCCATTCCTTTCAGCTCAGACAATTATTGGGAACATACACCTTTGACATTACATATTACTGGATATAAAGAGATCAAGTCATTTTTCAATCACTGGCCTTTCTGAATCTTTCTATTCCAACATCTCTAACTGCACAGACAGCTCTCTCATATCAACATTAAATGTCAAGGTTATTCAAGGTCACCCCAGATACAGAAGAGACCAGCTACCTACTGCTCTGGTGCTGATGAATGGCACCTGAAGTCACCTGCACTCATTCCCTAAGTATTGAATAGCTTCTGATGCAAGGCATTATACTATACACTAGGCAGGAGTAGGGGATGGATACACTGATGAGTAAGACATCCCCAGTTCTCAAAGAATTTATAATCTGTTAGGAGAGAAAAGTTTAACCATACATAACATTATATGGCAGTAAGTCACATATGCCATAACCAAGGGACAGAGGCACAAACCAAAGGCTAGACAATATCAAAGAGGAAAAAGGACAAGGAGAAGAGGGTCAAGGCTTTGTGGTAGGAGATAACATCTGAGGTGGTCCTTGAAGGACTGTGAAAGAGAGAAGAAGGTATTCTATAGGCAAGAAATGGCATAAACAAAGGCACAGAACCAGAAACAAAAAGAGACTGGTAAGTGCAATAGCTCTGCCTAGCTGAAGCATAGGTTTGTCAGGGAGAGCAATGGAAGATAAAGTTAAAAAGGCATTAATACAGTGAAAAGAAACCTTTAAGGACCTTTTAATACTACCCTCCCATTTTACAGATGAAGAAACTGTCCCAAGGTCACAGTTAAAGGTAGAATTAAGAAAAACTCAGGCCGGGCATGGTGAGTCATGCCTATAATCCCAGCACTTTGGAAGGTCGAGACAGGCTTGACTACAGGAGTTCGAGACCAGCCTGGGCAACATGGCAAAACCCTATCTCTACAAAAAATACAAAGATTAGCCAAGCATGGTGGTTGGTGCATGCCTGTAGTTCCAGCTACTGGAGGCTGAGGTGAGAGGATCACCTTAGCCTGGGAGGTCGAGATGCAGTGAGCTGAGATTGCACCACTGCACTCTAGCCTGGGTGACACGGTGAGACTCTGTCTCAAAAATAAAAGACTCAAGTCTCCTAACTTCCCACTAAGTGCTTTTTCACTTTGCCACAAGAATGGCAGCCAAATTATAGAAAACCTTAAAGAAAAAATTATTTATTAAAATGCTTTGAAAACTGTAAAGTGCTATATGGATGTATCATAATAATTGATTATGCCATACTAGTAAGTTAAAACTAAATTCAGGGGGTATAAGGAAAAAGTGTAAAGGTTTTGGAGTAGGGAAATAACAAGATTACACCTATGTTTTAGAAAGTTTGGCCTGACTTTTTCAAACGAGCTGGAGAGGAAAAGACTTTTAGCAAGTAAAGGATGTCTCATAAAATAAAATTAAATACCTCCAATATAGAAATCAACTCTACTTTTTATATACTAAAAAGTCTAAGTGTGGGAACAGGCAGGGACAACTGATGTGAGAACCCCTAGAGCAGTGTTCTCAAAGTGTGGTTCTGGCAGAAGCATCCATCAGAATCAATGAGGAATGTGTTAGACATGCAAATTTTCAGGCCCCATCTCAACCCATGGATGAAGAAGTCTAGGAGTAGGGCTCAGCAAACAATGTTTTAACAAACCTTCTAGAGTATTCTGATGCACACTCAAATTTGAGAACCACTGATCTAGGAATTAAGGTCAAAACACAACAAACAAGTGTACAAGGCAAAGAGCTAAAATGAAGAGCATGAATGAGTAGAAGAATGTTACTATCAAAGAAAAGAGCTGATCTGGGGAGGCATAAGGAATTCTGTTTCTTTGGGTTTTCTTTTGAGATGGTGTTTTGCTCTTGTCGCCCAGGCTAGAGTGCAATGGCACAATCATGGCTCACTGCAACTTCTGCTTCCAGCGTTCAAGCGATTCTCCTGCCTTGGCCTCCCGAGTAGCTAGGATTACAGGTACCCGCCACCATGCCTGGATAATTTTTGTATTTTTAGTAGAGACAGGGTTTTGCCATGTTGGCCAGGCTGGTCTCGAACTTCTTACCTCAGGTGATCCACCCACTTCGGCCTCCCAAAGTACTGGGATTACAGGCATAAGCCACCACGCCCATCTGGAATTCTATTTTATATATGTAAGTTTCAAGGCACCCCTGGGAGATCCATGTGCTACTATGTCCAGTAGATAGTTTTAAATGAAGAGCAGGGGAGGGGAGAGAAGTCAGGGCTGACAATATAGACTATAATAAAAGTAAGGAGACCAGACATGCTGTATCACACCTGTAATTCTAGCCCTTTGGGAGGCCAAGGCAGGAGCTCAGGAGTTCAAGATCTGCCTGGATAACATAGCAAGACCCCCATCTCTACAAAATATATAAATATTAGGTTGGTGCAATGGCATGCGCCTGAAGTCCCAGCCACTTGGAAGGCTGAGGTGGGAGGATTGCTTGAGTCTGGGAGGCAGAGGTTGCAGTGAGTGGAGATCACGCCACTGCACTCCAGCCTGGGTGACAAAGTGAGACCCTGTCTCAAACAAAAAATAAATAAAGGAGACAGATATCCAGAGAGAAACTATTAAAAAGCACAGGCTGATACAAACCTGGAAGTTTGGCAAATGCATCAAGAACTTTAAAAATGTTTGTAGCATTTGACCCAATAATTTCATTTTTAGGTTTTTATCCTAAGGAAAGATTTAGATATGTAAAATATTCACAAAGATTAATGTTCACAAAAATAAGGACATTTCATACAGCATTGGTTCTGAGAAAAATGGGAAACAGACTAAATGACTCCCCAGATGGAGAAATGGATCAATAAATCATGATCTATCCATTTACCAGAATATAATAGAGCAATTAAAAATCATGTATTCAGCCAAGGGAAGTGGTTTATGCTTGTAACCCCAGCACTTTGGGAAGCCAAGGGGGGAGAATCACTTCAGCCCAAGAGTTCAAGACCAGCCTGTTCAACATGGTGAAACCACGTCTCCAAAAATAAAAATAAATAAAAATCATGTATTCATATGCCTAATGAATGGGAAATATCACAATAAAACACTGAGTGGATAAAGCAGCATGTAACATTGTAGAAATAATTTAATCCTATTGTTGTAAACAGCATTTATATATATTATATGCATAACCACCCATGAGTGTATACATGAATGCAGAAATATAAAGATCAGAAGAAAATAGACCCAAAAGTAAATAGTGGTTATCTGTGGGTAGTATTGTTACAAGTGATTTTTCTATTTTCTTCTTTACTCTTTTATTTCCTACATTGTCAACATGACAAACACAAACCTTTTTTTTTTTTTTTTTTTTTTTTTTTTTTGAGACAGAGTCTTGCTCTGTTGTCAAGCTGGAGTGCAGTGGCACAATTCTGGCTCACTGCAACCTCCACCTCCTGGGTTCAAGCGATTCTTCTGCCTCAGCCTCCTGAGTAGCTGGGACTACAAGTGCATGCCACCACACCTGGCTAATTTTTGTATTTTTAGTAGAGACGGGGTTTCACCATGTTGGCCAGGATGGTCTCGATCTCCTGACATCGTGATCTGCCCACCTCGGCCTCCCAAAGTGCTAGGATTATAGGCATGAGCCACTGCACCCAGCCACAAACCATTTTTTAATTTAAAAAATTAAAATTTTGGCATCACCAGTTAAAAAAAATTAAAATTTCAGGCAACATGTGGTGGTTCACACCTATAATCCCAGCATTTCGGGAGTCCAAAGCGGGTGAATCACTTGAGCCCAGGAGTTTTGAGACCAGCCTGGGCAACATGGCAAAACCCCATCTCTACCAAAAATACAAAAATTAGCTAGGCATGGTGGTACATGTCTGGAGTCCCAGCCACTCAGGAGGCTGAGGTGGGAGGATCACTTGAACCTGGGAAGTTGAGGCTGCAGTGAGCAGAGCTCGTGCCACTGGGAGACAGAATGAGACGCTTGTCTCAAAAAAAAAAATTAAAAAGTAAAATTATGACAAAAGTGATCAGAATATGGACAGCCTATCCCTGTGGAATATTTATACCTATAGGATAAAAGGAAGAAGACAGCAGCCAAGGAAAAAGAAAAGACTCCTTCAGAGAAGTGGCAGTTAACTGGGTGGGGTTACAAATGCTCAGAATGAACCGATCAGCAATGTTAACTACCACAGAGGAGTCCAGGAGAAGGGTGACTGAGGAAAGGACACTGGCTTGGGCAGTTAAAAAGACACTGTTGATATTTTAGAAGGGCTGATTTCACACACCTTTATTTTCTCTTTTTTACCTCTGCTCTTTTCCTATCTCCCTTACTTGTCTCCATTTAGAAAAGGCAGCACATTGGATGATTAGGTGTCCAGGCTTTTCCTTGCCCCACCACTCACAAGTTGTATGATCTTGAGCAAGTTTCTTACCTCTCTGACCCTCAAGTTTCCTCATCTGTGAGATAGGGAGTGATATTAGTACTCACCTGATAGGGCTTTTTTTTTTTTTGAGACAACTGTCTTGCTCTGTCGCCAAGTGCCAGGCTGGAGTGCAGTGGCGCGAGCTTAGCTCACTGCAACCTCCGCCTCCCAGGTTCAAGCAATGCTCCTGCCTCAGCCTTCCAAGTAGCTGGGACTACAGGTGCCTGCCACCACGCCCAGCTAATTTTTTTTTTAAGTAGAGAAGGGGTTTCACCATGTTGGCCAGGATGGTCTCGATCTCTTGACCTTGTGATCCGCCTGCCTCAGCCTCCCAAAGTGCTGGGATTACAGGTATAAGCCACCGCGCCCAGCCTTTATAGGGCTATTATAAAAATTCAGTGGACCAATATTATAAGTACTTAGGACTGTGTCTTGTCAGGCACAGAAGGCACTCAGTAAATGTTGGCTAGCATTATTATACTTCAACCCTTTAGGTTTTTCTCTCCTTCCTTGCTGTCTATCCTAGCAAGTACTAGCTCATCCACAGGCACTGCTTAGAGATCCACTTAACATAATTCACTTAGACAAAAGCTCTAAATGCACTGATCTTCATACCATGGTCTCTAAACCACAAAGAGTTCCAGGAAAGACTTCCCTTAGACTCAATTATCTTTCCTAAAACCACGAGGCACCCATAGGAAAATCCATGCTTTCCCGCTCTTCTCACTGTGCATTTCTGTTTCTCTTTACTCCCTCCTGTACCTCCAGTGCTTAACACAGAGCCCAGCACACAGAAAGGGCTCAAAAGGTATTTGTTGAATGGGTGAAATTCTTTCTTCTCTATTACTCTGGCAGACACTGACTGATAAGGTACCGGAAAGAACAAGTCCAAAGCCACAGCTTTTCTATTTATAAGATATGGGGTATCTATGAGCTCATCCACTCTAAAGCCTCAGGTTCCTCAGTTTTCTCAGCTATAAACTGGGGATACAAATGTCTGAGGCCACCTTACCAGGCTGCTGTGGGGATCAAATCAAACAAAAAAATTACATGAAAGCCTACTGAAGAGAACATTATACCTATGCCAAGTATTATTATCCTGACATAGCATATTTGTATAAATAATAGTGAAGCAAGCTGGGTACAGTGGCACATGTCTATAATCCCAGCTACTGAGGAAGCTAAGGCAGGAGGACTGTAAAGCCCAGTAGCTCAAGACCAGTCTAGCTAACACAGTAAGCCCTGTCTTGAGGGGGAAAAAAAGTGAATCAGTGAAAAAAGAGATAATCTGATTCTAAGAAGCAATAAATATTGACTTGAAAACTGCCCAATAAATAGGCCATACTATGCTTTCTCTTGGACTATATGGTGCTTCCCAATCTAGAAATGCACACAGTGAGAGCACTTAAACCCAATGATCAGAACTAGGAGATGGGATGAGTGAAGGAGGCATAGAACCACTCACTTGGCTGGGGGCAGGGACAACATCTTGTGCATGGTGGAGGTCATTCGATCTCTGCCCAAACTGAAGGCATCCTTAGTCATGGACACAGCTTCCTTGGTGAGGTCCATGGTGGCATGTAGAGCCTCCTTGGTGGCATCCTTGGTCATGTGAATAGCACTTGACAATTCTCCCTCAATGTTCTTCAAGGGGATGAGCTCACCCTGTCCATTCACAGCAATCTCCCTGCCAGCTGGGGACTTCAATGCAGCTGGTGAGCTGGAGGCTTGGGTTCTGCTCAGTTTCTTGGCCTGTAGGGACTCGACTGCCTCATGGCCCTTCCCTGCTAGCTGCTGGGCAAGGGGACCTGAGTCCTGCAGTTCTCCATTGCTATGTGGCCTCTTCTGGGATACATCCAGATTTTCAATGCTGCTTTCCTCCAGGACCTTCTCAGGGCTTGCTGGGCCCTGGTCTGATGAGGCATCAGACCTCAGTTCTCGATCCTCTGAAGGAGACAGCTCTGAATCTACAAGGCTAGTGCTATCTGAGCCTGCAGAGTCAGCATCGGCAGCACTGGGGGAAGGATGCATAAGCAGAGCCACCTCAGCACTGGGAAAGAGAACTCCAATGCAAGCTGTCTGGTCCTGCAAGGGAGACCCAGTCATTGACTCTGTATCCTTAGTCAGCTGCTCTTGAAGCCTCTGCAGCACCTCCTTCAGGCGAAGCAGAGCCAAGTACTGGTAGTGGTCAAGCCTCACGCAGACATGGGCTGGGGAATGCACAAGCATATGAACATCTGCTACATCCTCCAGCTCTGTCAGAGGCTCTTTGCTGTCCATACCACTACTGCCTTCTCTCAGAATTTCCATGACTTCTGTAAGGCCTGATAAGCTTTTCAAGTCATGCTCAGTCTTTGACCTCTGATGGGGCATAGAGTCAGGGGCAAGAGCCTCAGACTGTACAGGACTTCCAAAGCTGGCTGATGATTTCAGCCTCCCCTCTGAGGCCAAAAGGAGCTTCCGTGCCTGGGCCTGCTGCCAGCGGAGGGGTAGGCAGGCCCAAATGGACAGGGGGAAGGGGGCTACAAAATTCAAGGTGTGGCCTTTAAAGTTTTCCGTTCCCTCAAAGTCCAAGGAGATCTGGGTAAAGTGGACGGACCAGAGATCCTGGGAAGCCTTAGATCTCTGGGGAGGGAGGGTATTAGGCTGAGGCAGGCAGGAATCCATCTGAAAGGCATGATGCAAAAAAAGCATGTGCAGAAGGCTAAAGCCACCTGCAACCTTAGGAAAGTGATCATAATTGGAATGAAAGAACTCAGCAGCAGCAAAACCCCGGAAGAGGCTCTGGAGGTCTGCACAACTACAATGTGGGGCATGACGTGTATTGGTGGCAATCATGCCTGACGCAGAGAAGACAAGGGCCTGGGGACGATGCAATTCTGCCCGCTCTCTCTTTTCCAGTGGAAAGTTCACCTTCAACAGAGAAAATGAAACACAATTCAGAATGGTCATCTGAGTATCTCAGCATCCCACCATTAAACACATGTAAAACATCATTTAGGCTGTGAAACTATTTTCTTACTTCCACAAAATAGGCAGAACAGAACCATAGATTATATCTATTGGAAAAATGCAGCTGTGGCTACCAATAGGAGAAAAAAGTCACACTCTCCCCTCACCTTCAACCAGAAGGCATCTAGTCGGATGTCCAGGTGTTCATCTCTCTGGCTTGAATCTTCCAGCTTGTAGATAGCTTTGAACTGCTCCAAGCTGCGGTATAAATCCAGGCAAAAGAGGTTTCCCCAAAGCAAACTGACAGGATCCATAGTAAGTGTCAGACCATTTAACTGAATGTAGAGATTAGGACAAGGAACTGGAAAGCAGATGGAAGAAAAGAAACATTCTGTAAAAAGCAATAGCTAGACTCTTACTACCTCATATTAACTCTATTATCACAGAGCAAAGGTACACATTTATACAGGGCAGAGTGTTTAACAAAAGTACGCTAAATTAACTCAAACACTGAAAAACTCCTAACAACAAATAAAAATATAAGTAGTGGCCCCAAGACTGACAAATGGGAAAAGCATGAGCTAGACAGAAGAAATAGCCAGCCTAGATGCTTACCCGGAAGCTCCTGATTATCTGGGAAGTAATACTCTGTGAACTCAATATGAATGGCAGAGACCTGTGTGGGCAGGTTGTGATGTTTCCGACTGCAGGAAAGGAGGGTAGATGGCTTCTTACTTGGCTGACCAGCTGTGGAAACCTAAGCAATCACAACTTACTGTTATACCAACAATCACACCTAGAAGAGACCTCCATTTCTACTCAGGAAGCATAAAACCTCTACCATCCCTCCAAAGTCTGTCACAGGGAATACAGTGTCTTTCACACATATTTCAGGCATTCTCATATCTGCCTCGTACTATCCGCGAGTTAGTTTTTTCAGCGGGAGGTTCAAAGCAGAGCATTCACAGAAAAACTGGGGGAAATCCCAAGTCCTGATCTTACCAGCCATGCTCAGAAAGAAATATACCAAACTATTAATCTTCCTAGAAGTGAGGCAAATAGTCCCAAAATTCCAAAACTTTGTTCATACTGTTCCAGTTGCCTTCCAAGTAAACTGCTCCACTTCTTTTCAACCATGTTTCCCCATGTCCTCACCTGGTGGATGTCCAGGTCATCCACCCGTACCACCATGCAGCTAGAGCGTAAGCGGTTCCATGCTGGAGGCCGAAAGGCAGCCTGTCTGCCCTGAGAGGGGCTTCTCTCAAGAGGGTTCTTTCGAGGACTGGAAAGAGAATCTAAATAAAAATAAGGTGGGAAAAAGAATAAAATACATTCAATTCTCATTATTAATAGAATAAGTAAAGTAAAAATCCTAAGATAATTAAGCTATATGTAGGAAAGAGAGCTTAACACTGTCTAGCTCCTGGATGAACTCAGAAATGATATTTTTAAGACCAAGACAACAGTCTACTGAATAGAGATGATAACTTTTTTTCAACATTGCAGCTATCCCTGGGGTTAAAGAAGTCTATATAAAGAAAAATGTCACTGATGTCTCTCCATTAGATACAGTTGGGGTAATTAGCTAGTTCTTGCTTTATCACCATTATTATTCAAAGATAAATGGCAAGAGGCTAAGCAACTGGAGGGTTCAAGTACCTCATAACCCACCTGCTTTTCTCCGAAAGGGAGAGTCTACTCCCAGGCGCCAGGGTGGTTTCAGACCTGTCTCTTCATGCCACTTCTCCATTTTGCTCTGAAATTCCATCACTAGCTTCTGGGCCCACTGGCCTCGGGTCTCCATGGCCTCACAGTGGTGTACCCAGTGTTTGCAGCTATCACCTATGCAACAAAGCAGTGAAAAGATTTTAGCCCAAGATCATGACAAATGTTCCAATTTTTCCTTTCTGTCAGTAGGGTCACAGTTCAGAATCTGATTCCTCACCCACAATCCAGAAGTCTCTAGGATAAGGAAAAATTATCCAATGATAGGTTGCACATTCTTCTGGATTTCATATGTGAATTTTTCCCAAAGGCTCTCTAAAGGCGAGCTGCTGACTGCTGCCATCTTTGACTACAGACTACTGGAGAGGCTCTAACAATAGTGGAAGTGAGGGGCTGAGAAGAGAATCAAAAGCAGTATCTCAGGTACTGCCTCCCCTGCCCACTTCCTCTCATTACTGATAATCATCAATAGTGGAAGCTGCAAGTTTCCAGATGTCCTCTTGAAGAGAAATATTTCCAACACCCCTCTGAGCACACACTGCAATCTCTGGCAACCTCCTGTTAAGCAGTCAGGGATGAATCCAGGAATCTGCCCTCGATATTTTGGGCTATGCTAGAATTGGCCCCATTCAAAATTTTCCTAACCTGCCCAGTGGAAAGGGTAATAGTCAAATGCCATCTTGCGGAAGGTAAGCTGCATGGCACCACCCATGAGTCTATTTGCAGAGACACCTATAAAAGAAAAATACAGGTTAATGGCAGTGGAAGGAACAAAGAAGCCAAAACACCACCTAAAGCATGCAGAAGTCCCCTGAAGGGTCAGCTTCAAAGGCCAGCTGGTAACACAGTGCAGCCAAAAGGCCACAAAGTCAGGTGATTTGCAAGGCTGAGGCCCTCTTTTGAGTTATAATAGCCAATGGACATGCTCTAAAAGATCCAAAGTAAAGTATATTCATTGTATCTGTAAATGGTTGCCAGATTTCCAGAAAGGCAAAAGAAACTGCCAAACTCAAGATTCATGAATTACAATCCTAGGTTTCCCATACACACTCTAAAGCCTTGACTATTTCTCCAATCCTAGTATTATTTTCCCTCAACACATCACACAAAGAAGCAGAAGCCCCAAAACAATAACCTATATTATTTCTTTTCATATCCTAGCCTCAGAGCTAAAGCTGTGGTATTAGACAATGATTATAAACTATACATACAAAGTACCATGGAATGCTAAAAACACTACACAAACAGGGACATTATAAAATAAACACATAGAATATTAAAGATAAACAGAAATTTTTAGCAATAAGCCAAATATTACATCATGTCTACCTTGAATTTACATTTAATTCTTACTAAATGAATAAACTTTCCATGTTTCTATCATCTCTCTCCAATTAGACTAAAGAACTGTAAAAGGAGAAACTATTTCTTCTACATATGTGTATTGTCTGGGTCACCCTATTCAGCTCCCAGCCTGTCTCCTACTAGTATATCTAGCATAGAGCCTTGTAAGTAGTAGATGCTAAAAGATATAAGAGAAAACACCATGGAAATGAGTGAAGGAAAATACCACGGAATCCTCTAGGTATAAGCTGGCAGACCTTCAACCTGTAGGGTCATTTCCATCCAGTCAACATTTTGCCATCCCAAACTTTCCTACTAAGAGACCCCGACACAGTGTTCTGTTTCTCAACTCTTCATAATCATGCCAAGTAGCCTTTTAAAATACGTTTTTCCTGATTGCCCTCTCTCCACAAAATTTTAATACCACAAATATATATCTGTTCATGTACCATATGTATATATGTGCTTTAACATAAAAAGAATATGTATAAAGTATGCTCTTTATATTCATTTCTGGGCTAAGAAACACTGAATAATTTTTTAAGTTAAAAGTTAAATTATTAAATGAAAGTTACCAGGAAAAAAAAAGTTAAATTAACATTTTTAAAAGATATTAATATTTAACTTCACAACTATATTTGCTTTTACTTATGTATATATTATGTCTGAAATATGCAAATTATCAACATATAAATACACAATAGCAATATAATCAAATGTTTAAATATTCAAAATTTTTTCAGCAAACGAAAAACAATTAAAAATTTTTAATTTCTTAAAATTTTTTTAGTGAATATAACCTTTAACTTTTGCTTGATATAAGAAAATAACACTATGGCTCACACCTGTAATCCCAGCACTTTGGGAGGCTGAGGCAAGTGGATCCCTTGAGGTCAGGAGTTCAAGACCCAGGCTGGCCAACATGGTGAAACCCTGTCTCTACTAAAAATACAAAAATTAGCTGACATGGTGGCTCGCACCTGTAATCCCATCTACTCGGGAGGCTGAGGCAGGAGAATTGCTTGAACCTGAGAGGCAGAGGTTGCAGTGAGCTGAGATCACGCCACTGCACTCCAGCCTGGGTGACAGAGTGAGACTCTGTCTCAAAAAAAAAAAAAAAAAAAGAACTTTTAGAGGAGGAGGTAGAGCAAGGTTGCCAAACACACCCCTTCAGTCATCATCCCCCAAGCAAGAACATCAAATTGAACAACTATCCAGGCTGAGCATGGTGGCTCATGCCTGTAATTCCAGCATTTTGGAAGGCTGAGGTAGGCCTCAGCAACAGAGCAAAACCGCACCTCCACCACAAAAAAATACAAAAATTAGCTGAGTATGGTGGCACATGCCTGTAGTCCCAGTCAGGAGTCCCAGCCTCAGTCAGGAGGCTGAGGCAGGAGGATGCCCTGAGCCTGAGAGTTTGCTGCAGTGAGCCATGACTGCACAACTGCACTCCAGCTTGCTGGGCAACGGAGCGAGATGCTATCACAAAAAAAAACAAACAGAAAACAACTATCCACACAGGGAATCATCTTCCTAAAAACCCAAAATCAGATGAGTGATCACAGTACCCAGTTTTAACATCACATTAAGGAAAGATGTACCAAAGAAGACAGAAAAGACAGTCTTGAATTGCTGATTCCACCCCATCCCCAGCCTCTCGGCAGTGGTTGAGTGGCACAGAGACAGAATCTGTGTGCTTAGAGGAGAGACATCATAGTAATTATGCGACTTTGAATTGGAACTCAGTGCTGCCCTGTCACAGCAGAAAGCCAACATAGGGTAGAATTCTGCCAGCACCCATAGAGTATTTAGATCAGCCCTAGTCAGAGAGGAATCATCCATCTCGGAGGTTATTACCTGAGTTCTGGCTAGTCTTACCACTGCAAACTAAAGTGCTCTAGGATCCTTAAGAAATTTGAAAAGCCACAAAGATTGTTAGTTACTGAGCAAGTATTGGTGCTATGCTGGGATCAGAGCCAATGGACTTGGGGTGCATGTGACCCTAGTGAGATACCAGCTGAGATGGCCAAAGGAGTGCCTGCATCACCCCTTCCCCAACCCCATGCAGCACAGCTTGCAGCTCTGGGAGAGACTGCTTCCTTGTACTTGGGGAGAGGAGAGGGGCAAATACAGAGGGCTCTGTCTTGCAATTTGGATACCATACCAGCTCAACCACAGTAGAACAGGGCACCAGGCAGACTCCTGAGGCCCCCATTCTAGGTCCTAGCTCCAAGATAACATTTCTAGATAAAACAGACCCTGGGTCAGAATGGAACCCACTGCCTTGAAGGGAAGAACTCAGTCCTGGCAGGATTCATCACCTGCTGACTAAAGAGCCCTTGGGCCTTGAATAAACATCAGCAGCACCTAGACAGTATTTGCCGTGGACCTTGGTTGAGACCTAGGGCTGTGCTGGCTTCAGTTGTGATCCGGTACACTCCTACCTGTGGTGACCATGAGGAAAGACTCCTCCTGCTTGAAGAAAGAAGAGAGAAAAGGGGACTTTGTCTTGCAGCTGGGTACCAGCTTGGTCACAGTGAGGTAGTGTACCAAGTGGGCTCCTGGAGTTCTCAGTTCCAGGTCTTAGCTCCTGGATGACATCTCTGGACCTGCCCTGGGCCACAGGGGGGCCCACTACCCTGCAAGGAAAGACCCAGGCCTGAGAGCATTCACCACAAGCTGACTGAAGAGCTCTTGGGCCTTACGTAAACACTGGCAGGAGCCAGGCAATACTTGCTGTTTGCCTGGGGCAGTGGTGGTCATGGAGAGAAATTCCTTCTGTATAAGGAAGGGAAGGGGAAGAGTGGGAAGGACTTTGTCTTGTGGCTTGGGGCCTCGCTGAGCCGTGGTAGAATAGAGCACTACATAGATTCCTAAGGTTCTCAACTCCAGGTCTTTGTTCCTGGATGGCATTCTTGGATCCACCCTGACCTAGGGGGAGCTCACCACCCTGAAGGGAAACATACATGCCTGACTAGATTTGCTAACTGCTGACTGAAGAACTTGAGTGTCAGCAACAGCCAGGCAGTGGTCACCATGGGCCTTGGGTGAGACCCAGGGTAGCGCTGGCCTCACGTCTAACCCAGCACAGTCCCAGTGGTGATGGCCAAGGTGTCACCCTTCCCCCAGTCCCAGGCAGCTTAGTATGGAGAAACTCTGTTGTTTAGAGAAAAGTAAGAGAAGAGAGTAAGAGATTCTGCCTAGTAATACAGAGAATTCTGGATCTTACCTGAGACCACCAAGGCAATATCTCTGAGTCAAAGCATTACTGGGCTTGAGGTGTCCCCTGATGCATTTATAGCTGCAGTGACCAAAAATTTAGATCACAACACTCAATTCCTTTTAAATACTTGAAAAGCCTTCACAAGAAAAATGGGCACACACAAGTCCAGATTGTGAAGACTACAATAAATACCTAACTCTTTAATACCCAGACATAAACGAACCTCCTCAAGCACCAAGACCATCCAGGAAAACATGACCTCCCAAATGAACTAAATAAGGCCCCAGTGACCAATCCAGTGACAGAGAATTCAAAATAGCTGTTCTGAGGGAGCTCAATGAAATTCAAGATAACACAGAGAAAAAATTCAGAATCCTATCCTAATCTTTTAACAAAAAGATTAAAATAATTTCTAAAACTCAAGCAGAGGCTAGGTACAGTGGCTCTTGCCTGTAATCCCAACACTCTGTTCCCAAAGAAAAGTAAGATAGGAAGTCAGAAGTTTAAGACCACCCTGAACAACATAGTGAGACCTTGTCTTTACAAAAAAATTAAAATGTGGCCAGGCGTGGTGGCTCACACCTCTCAGCACTTTGGGAGGCCCAGGTGGGCGGATCACGAGGTCAAGAGATCGAGACCATCCTGGCCAACATGGTGAAACCCTGTCTCTACTAAAATACAAAACTTAGCTGGGTGTGTTGGTGTGAGCCTGTAGTCCCAGCTACTAGGGAGGCTGAGGCAGGAGAATTGCTTGAACCCAGGAGGCGGAGGTTGCAGTGAGCCAAGATCCTGCCACTGCACTCCAGCCTGGCGCCTGGCAACAGAACAAGACTCTGTCTCAAAAAACAAAAATAAAAATATTAGTGAGTTGTGCTGGTACATGCCTGTAGTCCTAGCCACCCAGAAGGTCAAAGTGAGAGGATTACTTGAGCCCAGGACTCTGAGGCTGCAGTGAGTTATGATTATGTCACTGTACTCTAGCCTGGGCAATGAAGTGAGAACCTATCTCTTAAAAAAAAAAAACCAAGCAGAAATCCTGGAGCTGAAAAATTCAGCTGACATACTTAAGAATACATCAGAGTCTCAATAGCAGAATTGATCCAATATGAGAAAGAATTAGTGAGCTTGAAGACAGGCTATTTGAAAATGCATAGTCAGAGGAGATACAAGAAAAAGAATTTTAAAAAATGAAGCACACCTACAAGATCTAGAAAATAGCCTTGAAAGGACAAATCTAAGAATTATTGGCATTAAAGGGAAAGTAGAGAGAGACATTGGGGTAGAAAGTTTACTCAAAGAGATAATAATGAGAATTTTCCAAGCCTAGAGAAAGATATCAGTATCCAAGTACAAGAGGATTAGAGAATACCAAGCAGATTTAATCCAAAGAAGACTGTCTCAAGGCATTTAATAATTAAACTCCCAAAAGTTAAGGATAGAGAAAGCATCCTAAAAGCTGTAAGAGAAAAGAAACAAATAACATTCAAAGGCACTTCAATATGTCTGGCAGCAGACTTCTCAGTGGAAACCTTATAGGCCAGGAGAGACAGGCATGACATATTTAAAGTGATGAAGGAAAAAAACTTTCATCCTAGAATAGTATACCCAGTTAAAATATGCTTCAAACATGAAGGAGTAACACTATCCCAAATATAAAAGGCTGAGGGATTTTATTAACACCAGATGTGTCCTACAAGAAATGCTAAACAGAGTTCTTCAATCTGAAAGAAAAGGACGTTAACGAGCAATAAGAAATCATCTGACAGTACAAAACTCACTGGAAGTAATAATTACAGAGACAAACAGAGAATATTACAACCCTGTGATTGTGGTGTATGAACTACTCATATTTTGAACAGAAAGACTAAAAGATGAACCTATCAAAAATAATAACTACAACAACTTCTCAAGACATAGACAGTACAATAAGATATAAATAAAAACAACAAAAAGTTAAAAACCAGGGAGATGAAGTTAGTTTCCTCTTTGCTTGTTTGTTAGTTTGTTTTTGCAATCAGTGTTAAGTTGTCATCAGCTTAAAATAATGGGGCATAAGATGTTATTTGCAGGCTTCATGGTAATTTCAAATTAAAAAAGACAGTGGGCACAGCAGCTCATGCCTATAATCCCAACCTTTTGGAAGGCCAAGGCAGGTGGATCACTTGAGGCCAGGAGTTCGAGACCAGCCTGGCCATAATGGTGAAAGCCTGTCGCTACTGAAAATACAAAAATTAGCCAGGTGCAGTGGTGCATGCCTGTAATCCCAGCTACTAAGGAGGCTGAGGAATGAGAATGATCCAGGAGGCAGAGGTTGCAGTGAGCTGAGATTATGCCACTGCACTCCAGCCTGGGTGAAAGAGTGAGACTGCGTCTCAAAAAACAAAAAGAAAAAAAAAGAAAAAGAAAAAATCTGCAACAGATGCACAAAAAAATAAAAAGCAAGAAATTAAAATGTACCTCTAGAGGAAATTGCCTTCACAGAAAGGAAGACAGGAAGAAAAGTCGGAAGGAAAAGAAGATCATAAAACAAATTAAATGACAGGAACAAGTCCTTAGGTATCAATAATGATATTAAATGTAAACAGACTAAACTCTCCATTCAAAAGACATAGAATGGCTGAATGGATTAAAAAACAAAACCCAATGATCTGTTCCCTACAAGAAATACATTTCACATACGAAGACACAGATGGCAAAATAAAGGGATGGAAAAAAATATTCCATGCAAATGAAAATTTAAAAAAACAGCAGGAGTAAAATAACTATACTTTTTTTTTCTTTTTTTTTGAGACAGAGTTTTGCTCTGTCACCCAGGCTAGAGTGCATGGCATGATCTTGGCTCACTGCAACCTCTGCCTCCTGGGTTCAAGCAATTCTCCTGCCTCTGCCTCCCAAGTAGGTCATATTACAGGTGCCTGCCACCATGCCCAGCTAATTTTCGTATTTTTAGTAGAGACAGGATTTTGCCATGTTGGCCAAGCTGGTCTTGAACTCCTGACCTGAAGTGATTTGCCTGCCTCAGCCTCCCAAAGTGTTGAGATTACAACTGTGAGCCACTGTGCCTGGCCTTAATTTTTTTTTTTTTTTTTTTGAGACAGGGTCTTGCTGTGTTGCCTGGGCTGGAGTGTACTGGTGCAATCACGGCTCACTGCAGCCTTTACTTCCTGGGCTCAAGCCTATAATCCTAGCACTTTGAGAGGCTGAGGCAGGCAGATCCCTTGAGTCCTGGAGTTCAAGACCAGCCTGAGCAAAATGGCAAAGACCTCATCTCTACAAAAAAATGCAAAAATTAGCCAGCGTGGCAGTGCATCCCTGTAGTCTCAGCCACTTAGGAGGCTGAGGTTAGAGGATCGTCTGAGCCCAGGAGGTGGAGGATTCAGTGAGCTGAGATTTCACCACTGCACTCCAGCCTGAGTGACAGAGTGAAACAAGAGAGGGGAGGGCAGGGTAGGGCAGGGAAGGGGAGGGGAGGGGAGGGCAGGGCAGGGAAGGGGAGGGGAGGGGAGGGCAGGGCAGGGAAGGGGATGGGAGGGAAGCGGAAGGGATAGTAGAAAAATTTCAGGTAAATAACCTCATAATGCATCTTAACTAGAAATGCAAGGGCAAACCAAATCCAAAATTAATAGAAGAAAATAAGTAATAAAGATTGAGCAGAAATAAATGAAACTCAAACAAAAACAATAGAAAAGATCAACAAAATGAAAAGTTAGTTTTTTGAAAAGATAAACAAAATTGACAAACTTTTCCCCAGACTAAGAAAAAAGAGAGAAGACCCAAATAAATAAAAATCAGAGATGAAAAAGGAGACAGTACAACCAATACCACATAAATTCAAAAAATCATTAGAGACTACTATGACCAATAAATTGGAAAACCTAGAAGAAAAGGATACATGCTTAGATATATACAGCCTAACAAGATCAAACCATGAAGAAATCCAAAATCTGAATAGACAAATAACAAGTAATAAGATCAAAGATATAATAAAAAGTCTCCCGGCAAAGAAAAGCCCAGGACCCAATAGTTTCACTGCTGAATTTTACCAAACATTTAAAGAACTAATACCTATCCTATTCAAACTATTCCAAAAAACAGAGGAGGAAAGACACTTCCAGAATCATTCTAGGAAGCCAGTATTGCCCTGATAACAAAATCAGACAAAGACACTTCAAAAAGAAAACTTCCTACATGAAAGTGTTCTTAGGAAAAAAAAGAAAAACAAAGCAGAAAACTTCAGGCCGATATTCCTGATAAACACCGATGTAAAAATCCTCAAAATAGCCAGGCGCGGTGGCTCACGCCTGTAATCCTAGCACTTTGGGAGGCCGAGGTGGATGGATCACCTGAGGTCAGGAGTTCAAGACCAGCCTGGCCATCATGGTGAAACCCTATCTTAAAAAAAAAAAAAAAAATCCTCAAAATAATACTAGCAAATGGAATTCAACCACACATTAAAAGACCATTTCCCTGGTTGTCTAGTGGTTAAGATAAAATAAAAATAAAAATAAAAGACCATTCATCCTGACCCACTGGGATTTATCCCAGGGATTCCAGGATGATTCAACATATGCAAATCAATCTATAAGATACAACATATCAACAGAATGAGGAACAAAAATATATGATCATTTTACCCGATACTGAAAAGGCACTTGATAAAAATTCAACATCCCTTAATGACAAAAACCTTCAAAAAATTGTGTATGGAAGGAATATACCTCAACATAATAAAACATACATACAACAGACCTGTACCTATTATCATACTCAATGGGGGAAAATGGAAAGCCTTTCCTCTAAGATTTGGAACAAGATAAGGACGCCCACTTTCACCACTGTTACTCACATAGTACTGGAAGTCCTAGCCAGAGCAATCGGAAACAGAAAGAATAAAAGAGTATCCAAATTGGAAAGTAAGAAGTCAAATTATCCTTGTTTGCAGATGATATGATCCCTTATATTCGAAAAAGCCTAAAGACCACACCAAAAAACTATTAGAACTGATAAATTCAGTAAAGTTTGCAGGATATGAAATCAATACACAAAAATCAGTAACATTTCAATGTGCCAACAGCAAACAATCTGAAAAAGAAATGAAGAGAGTAACCCATTTACAATTCCTAAGTTTATAGGAATAAACTTAACTGAAGAAGTGAAAGAGCTCTACAATGAAAACTATAAAACATTTATATAAGAAACTGAAGAGGGCTGGGCCCTGTGGCTCATGCCTGTAATCCCAGCACTTTGGGAGGCCAAGGCAGGTGGATCACTTGAGGTCAGGAGTTCAAGATCAGCCTGGCCAACATGGTGAAACCCCCTCTCTACTAAAAATACAAAAATTAGCCGGGTGTGGTGGTGGGTGCCTGTAATCTGAGCTACTCCAGAGGCTGAGGCAGGAGAATTGCTTGACCCTAGGGGTTGTAAGTTGAAGTGAGCCAAGATCGTTGCACTGCAATCCAGCCTGGATGACAGAGCAAGACTGTCTCAAAAAAGAAAACAAAAGAAAAAAGAGAGGAAGGAAGAAGAAACTGAAGTGGACACAAAAAAAATTAAAGATATTTCATGTTCAAAAATTAGAGAATCAATGTTGTCTATACTACCCAAGCAACCTACAGATTCAATACAATCCCTATCAAAATACCAATGACTCAGACTGGGTGAAATAAGGAGACTGCATTTCTATAAAAAATTTAAAAATTAGCTGGGTATGGTGGTGTGCACTTGTAGTCCCAGCTATTCAGGAGGCTGAAGTGGGAGGATCACTTGAGCCCAGGAGGTTGAGGCTGTAGTGAGCCATGATTGCACCACTGCACTCCAGCCTGGGCAACAGAGCAAGACCCTGTCTCAAAACAAAAAAAGATACCAATAATATTCTTTGCAGAAATAGGAAAAATAATCATAAAATGTATATGGAACCACAAAAAAAACAGAATAGCCAAAGCCAGCTGAGCAAAGAGAACAAAACTGAGGAATCATGTTACCTGACTTCAAATTATACTACAGTGCTATAGTAATCAAAACAGCATGGCATAAAAATAGTCTTATAGACCAAAGAAACAAAATAGAGAACTCAGAAACAAATCCATATATCTACATCTACAGTGAACTCATAACTAACAAAGGTACTAAGAACATACATTGGGAAAAGGATAGTGTTCTCAATAAATGGTTCTGGGAAAACTGGATATCCATATGCATAAGAATGAAGCTAGACCCCTATCTCTTGCCATAAAATCAAATCAAAATAGATTAAAGACTTAAGTCTAAGACCTCAAACTATGAAACTACTATAAGAAAACACTGGAGAAACTCTCTACAACATTGGCCTGGGCAAACATTTCTTGAGTAATGCTCCCAAGATATAAGAAACCATGGCAAAAATGGACAAATGGGATGACATTAAGTTAAAAAGCCTGTGCACAGTAACAGAAGCAATTAAGAAAGTGAAGAGGCAACCCACAGAATGAGAGAAAACATTTGCAAACTATTCATCTGGCAAGGAATTAATAACCAGAATAAATAAGAAACTTATACAACTCAACAGGAAAAAATCTACTAATCCAATTAAAAATGGGCAAAAGATGTGAATAGATCTTTCTCAAAAGAAGACATACAAATGGTAAACAGGCATATGAAAAAGTGCTCAATATTATGGATCATTAGAGAAATGAAAATCAAAACTACAATGAGGCTGAGTACAGTGGCTCATGCCTGTAATCCCAGCACTTTGGGAAGCTGAAATGGGTGGATCGTTTGAGACCAGTTTGGCCATCATGGTGAAATCCTGTCTCTATTAAAAATATAAAAATTAGTTTGACGTGGTCATAAGTGCCTGTAATCCCAGCTACTCAGGAGCGTGAGGCATGCGAATTGCTTGAACTCCAGAGGCAGAGGTTGCAGTAAGCTGACCTCTTGCCATAGCACTCCAGCCTGGGCAACAGAGCAAGACTCTGTCTCAAAAACAAACCACAACAAAACAAAACTACAATAAGACATCATCTTACCCTAGTAAAAATGGCTTTTACAAAAGATAGGCAAAAACAAATGGTGGCAAAGATGTAGAGTAAAGAGAACCCTTGTACACTGTGGGTGGGAATGTAAATTAGTATAACTACTATGGCGAACAGTATGGAAGTTCCTCAAAAAACTAAAGATAGAACTACCATATGATCCAGCAATCCTACTACTGGGTATTTACCCAAAGGAAATGAAATTAATATGCCCAAGAGATATTTGCCTTCTCATGTTTACTGCAACACTTTTCATAATAGCCAAGATTTGGAAGCAACCTAAGTCAACAATAATTTATTGCATGTTTTAAAATAACTAAAAGAGTAAAATTAGAATGTTTGTAACACAAATAAATGATAAATGCTTGAGGTGATAGATAGCCAATTTACCCTGATGTGATTATTATGTATTGTATGCCTATATGAAAATATCTCATGTATCCCATAAACATATAACCTATTACCCATAGAAACTAAAAAGAAAAAAGAAAGTAATTTTTAAATTAGATAGGTCAGATGGTGTCAACATTTTTTTCAGCACTTGATTAACTTAATGATGAACTGAATAACTTTTACAGAATTAAATAATAAAACATAAACTGTTTTCTGAATTGTACATAGACACCTGGGCAAAATAAAAATAAAAACAACATAGGCCAGGCATTGTGGCTTACATCTCTAATCCCAACATATTGGAAGGCCAAGGCAGGAGGATTGCTTGAGCCCAGGAGTTCAAGACCAGCCCTGATAACATAGCAAGACCTCATCTCTACAAAAAATACAAAAATTAGCCAGGCATGGTGACGCATGCCTGTAGTCCCAGCTACTTCGGAGGCTAAGGTGGGAGGATCGTTTGAGCCTGGGAAGTTGAGGATGCTGCTACACTCCAGTCTGGGCGAGAGAACAAGACCCCGTCTCAAAAATAAATAAATAAAATTTTAAAATAAACTATTTTCATTTAATACTCAAAGTTCAAATCACAAAAGTACTGAGGATTGAACATAAGTAACAATAGCAAAGCAGCCAACGGCAGCCAACAGGCACTTGCAGGCCATCTTCACCATATAACTTTGAGATGGAGCAACTGATTGAGAGAAAGTCCTCTAATCACAGCTATCTACTTGTCATAGTTTGTAACACTGGTCTTCCTCACATTTTGTGTATCTTCCATGAACTCACTGTCAATACTGCTGCTCACGTAATACCCAAGAAAACCCAATGAGATAAATTAAGTACTAAGGAATAAAATTTTGTCAGTCAGGTTAAACTTCATTTTTTACTTTTTTTTTTTTTTTAAATAGAACCCCTGGGCACCCCTGGGCTCAAGGAATCTTCCCATCTTGGCCTCCCTAAGTGCTGGAATTACAGGTGTGAGCCACCGTGCCTGGCTGGGTCAAAC
Source organism: Plecturocebus donacophilus (assembly GCA_004027715.1). Taxonomy (NCBI): domain Eukaryota; kingdom Metazoa; phylum Chordata; class Mammalia; order Primates; family Pitheciidae; genus Plecturocebus; species Plecturocebus donacophilus. The sequence goes on along the minus strand of PVKP010032157.1, from coordinate 1,843 downwards.
TTTAGAGGGCCATAGATGATTGTTATATCTAAGATCCCCACTGTACCCCCGAAACCTATTTTAAATTTCCAGAATAGACAAATATCAAAAATAGATTAGTGGTTGCTTAGGGCTTTAAATGGGGAATGACAGCAAATGGGTACAGGGTTTCTTTATGGGGAAACAAAAATGTTCTAAAATTAGATTATTGAGATGGTTATACAACCCTATGAATATACCAAAAAACACTGAGTTATATATTCTAAATGGATGAATTGTATGGTATGAAATTTTATCTCAATAAAGCTTAAAAGAAAAGAACCAATTTTCACCTGTTTGGGGTGATACCATCTCAGCTGAAAATGCATGACCTAGGCTACTGGAGGAAGAAAGGTTCTACAACCATTCTTCCTTTGCTTGAGCTGCTTAGAGCTAAAAGATCAATAAACTACATGGAACGAGCATATTATACTTGGGTGTAGAAGTGAAATCAAATATAATTAACAATTATCAACATATCTAATTGTAAACACATATATGAGACATAAATGATAAACAGTGTACATAAATGACTAAAATTCTCTAGTGAACTAGTGGTCAGAGGATAACCTGTCCTTAAGAAAGAGAAATAAGGAAAGTTTTTGGCTCACAGGCTTTACCCTAAGAGAAAACAGTTAAAAAGCAGGTGGTACTCTCTTCCCCATCAACCACCTATCTTTTCTCTGAAGCCTGATGTATGAGCTGCTCCAGTTTGAATTTTTTCTTTTTTTTATTTTCTGGGGAAGCCTTATTTCTATCTTTGCCATCCAGTCTGATTTTAAAAGACAGTGCTGCCCCACCTCACGACAGTGCTGACCCCAGTGACCCATCCAGTTTCTGATCATTTCACCTCTAATACCACGGGATAGGTGAGCATGTTAGTCTGCCACTCCAACACCCATGCTATCACACCCTTAATTTTAAAACAGCAGGAGGTGTAGCCTTTAAGTAGTCTCTAGAATAGCACTGTCCAAAGAACCTTCTGTGATGATAGAGGTGTTCTATGGCTTATAGACTATACTGAGCAATTAAAATGTGGCTAGTGCAAATAAAGAACTAATTTTAATTAAAATGAAAATTAACTTTAAATTGTAATTTTTATTTTAATTTAAATAGCTGCATGTGGCAATTTAATACCATATTGTAAGACAGAGAATTCTAAAGTAATGATATCTAATAGAAATATAGACTGGGGCTGGGCATGGTGGCTCAGCCTGTAATCCCAGCACTTTGGGAGGCTGAGGTGGGCAGATCACCTGAGGTCAGGAGTTCAAGATCAGCCTGGTCAACATAGTGAAACCTCATCGCTACTAAAAATACAAAAAATTAGCCGGATGTGGTGGCAAGCACCTGTAATCCCAGCTACTTGGGAGGCTGAGATGTGAGAATCAAAATAATAATAAAATTAAAATAAAAATAATGTGACCTAGACTTGGTGGCATGTGCCTATAGTCCCAGCTACCCAGGAGGCTTAGGTGGGAAGATCACTTGAGCCCAGGCGTTAGAGTCCAGCCTGGGGAATATAAGTTATATGGTAAAACAAAACAAAACAAACAAAAGCAACAATGACAACAAAACTATAATTACACAAGAATTTTTTTTTTTTTAAAGAATGAAAGAGAGAAAGAAAGAGGAAGAGATTTTAGAAAAAAAGAGAAAAGGAGAAAGAAAGAAACAGCAAAAGAAAGAAAAAAGAGAAAGAAGAGATTTTAGAAAAAGAAAAGGAGAAAGAAAGAAACAGCAAAAAAAAGAAAAAAGAATGAAAGAGAAAGAAAGAGGAAGAGATTTTAGAAAAAGAGAAAAGGAGAAAGAAACAGCAAAAGAA
>PVKP010032156.1:0-26225 GCA_004027715.1 Plecturocebus donacophilus | reverse complement strand
ACCTGGGGACACTGTGGGGATGGGGGTGCCACACTGTCCATCAGGACCTGGGGACACTGTGGGGATGGGGGTCACACCTTCCAGTGGGACCTGGGGACACTGTGGGGATGGGGGGGTCACACTGTCCACTGGGACTTGGGACACTGTGAGGATGGGGGTCACACCATCTACCGGGACCTGGGGACACTGTGAGGATGGGAGGCCCACACTGCCCACCAGGACCTGGGGAGGGACAGTGGTCTCCATGGTAAACTGGGACGAGGTTGCAGGACAGCACACTTGGGTGCTGAGAGTAGACCTCCAGCCAAAACTGCAGAGGCCCATGAAGCCAGAGGCCGAGGGAGCAGCTTGATGTGGGGAGCAGGGCTGACGTTGCTGTTCTCCTGGGACCCCATGACCTGGGTTCTAGAGGGTTCTAGAGAGTGCTGGCTCAGTGCTTGTCAGGCAGCATGGGGCAAGGGTCGCAGCTCTGCCTGATGCAGGTTATCACCCACCATGTCCTGTGAGTGCTTCATAGTTTGACCATACATCCTGGGAGGATGATTCTCAAATCAGTGTGCCTTGGAACCCCGGGATCTCATGAAAGGGCAGATTGCCAGCTCCCTGCCCTGGAGATTGAACTGAGTGGGGTGCAGTGCGGTTCCTGAGGGAGCAGCGTCTGGGAAAGACTTTGCCTGGCACTTCTCTGTCTTTGTATTTTTTTCCAAGGGGAGGGGGACAAGTTGAGAAGGAGGTGACGGGGTGATGTCCCCCTGAGGATGCAGACACAGGACAAGATGAGACGGAGTGAGGTGATTGGGGAGGTGAAGTCCCCCGAGGACAAGGCAGGCAGTGACCGCCAGTGGCAAGTCCCAGGTCCTTCTTCCTGTGTCCTGTGAGGCGGTTACTGTCCCCATTTTGCAGAGGAGGAAACTGAGGCCAGAGACGTGCCCCAGGCCCCTCATTAATACAGGGTAGAACTGGGCTGCTCCACAAGCTCCTCAGAATTTGGGGATCTGCTTGAGCACGAACTCTGGCACATTCTGCTTCCTCGTCCATCTGAGGAAAACAGAAAAAGAAGCTCCTTCTGGGGCTGCCCATGGGTCACCTGGGCCTGGCCTCTGGGCTCCCCTGGAGGAAGCCCGAGGATACAGGGTGTCTGGAGGCTGGGCTTTCTGGAGCAGCCAGGCTGAGCCTGGAGCTGGCACGTGCCCCATGTGTCCACTCAAATTGTCGTGGCCAAACACCCTGATGATGAGTGGGGCCTCATGGGGCCTCTGAGCTGCCAGCTCTGTTTCTCAGGTGAAGCTAGAGACCATGAAGACCACCCATACAGCCTCCCCTCCCTGGCCTTGGGGCCTGGTGACATTCCTCAGAGATGTGCTTAGTTGTCCTGAAATAAAACCGAACCATTCCTGCGTGGTGAGACTGAAGATAATCACATGCTTCCGGAAGTGTAAAATTCTCCCTTCCCTCACCCAGGTCCCGGACCGCATTTCCAGGGATGAAGCCTGCCCACCGCTTCCTCGTGGGTCCATGTTCAGTGCTCGCAAGTGTCCTCAAACACACGCTCCAGACACAGTCATCCCGGGAACACACAGCTGGGCCGGGCACGCCCAGCTCTGCTCTCGCTCTGCCTTGCTTGACTGATTGAGAGATCTCTGGCTCTGCTCAGATAGATTCTGCTTGTTCTTTTTCATGGTTCAGTGAGAGTCTGTTCCATCAGTTGTCATAATTTGTCACATTTGTGGTTATTGTTTTCCTATCAACAACGCAGGAGCAGCACTCTTGAACCTCTGCCTCTGTGCAGAGGTGGGAAGATAACTGGTGGCGGTAAACTCCAAGACCATGGAGGCCTGCTCAAAGGGCGTGCTCATTTAAACACTGGCCAACACAGCCACGTTGCCCTCTGAAAAGCTTGTCCCAGCAGACTGTCCGCAGCAGCAACGGGCAGGGGCGGGTGGGGTGTGACCTCAGGCCACATCAGGGCCCACTGCCCCGAGAACAAGCTGAAAGCATCAGCGTGATGCGGTCTCATAGATGAAAAGAAAAGGCCCAGTGCAGTGGCTCACGCCTGTAATCCCAGTACTTTGGGAGGCTGAGGCGGGCGGATCCCCTGAGGTCAGGCGTTCAAGACCAGCCTGGACAACATGGCGAAACATGGCAGTGTCTACTACAAATACAAAACATTAGCCAGGCGTGGTGGTGCATGCCTGTAATCCCACCTACTTGGGAGGCTGAGGCCGGAGAGTCGCTTGAACCCGGGAGGCAGAGATTGCAGTGAGCCAAGATCACGCCACTGCACTCCAGCCTGGGTGCCAGAGCAAGACCTGGTCTCAAAAAAAAAAAAAAAAAAAAAAAGAAGAAGAAAAAGAAAAGAACCCGACCCCCAAACAAGTCAGGTGCCAATAGATATTTGTAAAGGAATGAAGGGCATTGCCCAGAACACACAGACGGATTTCCCTGGGAAGGGAGAGGGGATGAGAGTTGGGGGGGAAGGGGGAGGGAGCTTTAGCGTGATTGGTAATATCATCTTTTCTTCATTCTTTTTTTCAGTGCAACATATTCTTATCTAATCATTCTATGATTTCAAGAAAATAAATACATATTTTAGAAGACTAAGGAAGTAAGCTATTAAAATATTAGGTTTAAAATGATTAATTCTGGGTGAGAAATATAGATGATTCCTACTTTTTCTTCCTTCCTTCCTTCCCTCCCTCCTTCCTTTCTTACTTCCTTCATTGCCTGCCTCCCTCCCTCTCTCCCTCCCTCCTTCCTTCCCTCCTTCCTTCCTTCCTCTCCCTCCCTCCCTCCCTTCCTTTTTCTTTCCTTCCTTCTGACAGACTCTTGCTCTGCTGCCCAGGCTGGAGTGCAGTGGCACGATCTCAGCTCATTGCCTCCTCCGCTTCCTGGGTTGAAATGATTCTCGTGCCTCAGCCTCCTGGGTAGCTGGGACTGCAGGTACGTGCCACCATACCCAGCTGATTTTTGGTATTTTTAGTAGAGACGGAGTTTCACTATGTTGGCGAGGCTGCTCTTGAACTCCTGGCCTCAAGTGATCCGCCCACGTCGACCTCCCAAAGTGCTAGGATTACAGGCATGAGCCACCGCACCGGGCTTGCTTTGTTCTTTTCTGAACTAGTCAAAATGTAAAACATATTGTGAAAGACACCCCCTACAACACGCACCTTTTTCGGCAGTGGAGGTAATCCCAGCATCTGTGAGAGCCCCCAGGTCTGGGATTCCTGGGGATATGACCGGCAGGTGATCTATTAACCATTGTCAAAATAGAGACACCAGCCGTGGGGAAGTAATTTCCTTGTAGTCTGGCCAAACAATTTCTCATTCCTGTGACTCAGCAGTGCTACCAGGCACCCGGTAGTGACCAGGGACATACACTGCTGGTCACTGACCCTGGCTGCCAGCTGGGTGCTCATTCCGCTCTCACAGCCCCTGGGAGCCAGCCTCCAGTCTCATCTCGGTGGTCACTCCAGCGTTTCTGTGATTGGTGTCTGGTTGCAGGATGGCAGGCTGTGCTGGGGGCCGGGACCCCGGCAGGACAGCAAAGCTTGGCTGGGGCTAGACCAGCACAAGGGGCCACTTCAAACCTGCCCCTTCCCAGGGCTGGTCACATAGATAATTCAAAGATTTCTACTAGCCACAATAAAAAGTGAAAGGAAACAAGTCAACTTAATTTTAACCGTATATTTTGTTTAACCCAATGTGCCCAACATATTAACATTTCAACATAAAATCAACATCTAAATAGTATTTGTGAGATATTGCCTCTCTCTCTCTCTCTCGCTCTCTTTCTTCCTTTCTCCCTTTCCCTTCCCTACCTTCCTTTTCCCTTCCCTTCCCTTCCCTTCCTTTTTTTTTTTTCACAGAGCCTCTCTCTGTCCCCCAGGCTGGAGTGCAGTGCTGCAATCATGGCTCACTGCAACCTCCGCCTCCCAGGTTCAAGTGATTCTCCTACCTCAGCCTCCTGAGTAGCTGGGACTACAAGCATGTGCCACCATGCTGGGCTAATTTTTTGTAATTTTAGTAAAGGCAGGGTTTTGCCATGTTGGCCAGGCCGGTCTTGAACTCCTGATCTTAGGTGATCCACCTGCCTCAGCCTCCCAAAGTGCTGGGATTACAGGCGTGAGCCACTGCACCCGGCCGCATTTTCATACAATGTCTTCAAGATCCCATGTGCATGTTACACTCACAGCATGTCTTCAACTGGAATTGCCACAGTTCAAGTGCTCAAGTGGCCGCAGGTGGCCCAGGGCTGCCCTGGTGGAACGGCACCCACCCGCCAGTCTAGGCCATCATGGCCTTAGAGGTCATTAACACCTTTCAGAAAAGAGCAGTGGGATATGAATACAGCAAAAAGATATCTAGGCCACTTCCCCTGCTCTCTTCTCAGCTAGAAGGCAGGTGAAGCTCTAAGGTGTCAGCTCTGTAACCAGACTGGGGAGGGGGCCTCAGCCCGTGTCCACCCCCAGCGGAGTGGGCAGGCACCGCATGGCAGGTGCACAGCAGGGCCCCCCCCCAGCGGAGTGGGCAGGCACCGCATGGCAGGTGCACAGCAGGGGCCCCCCCAGCGGAGTGGGCAGGCACCGCATGGCAGGTGCACAGCCAGGGGCCCCACGCCTGGAACATGGCTGCATCGTTAGAATGCAGCCCTCAGGAATAAAGTCTGGAATTCAGTTACAGCATCTTACCGATGTCAGTCTCTTCGTGTTCTGAATGTTTTCATGGCTGTGTAAGATGTTAACACACAGGCAAATTCAGCAAAGAGCACGCGGGGACTGTCAGCACCATCCTAGCAACTTTTTAATAACTCTACAATTATTCCAAAGGTACAAGTTTATTTAAAAACAACACTCTGTTGAAAGTGAAGAACGGATTGAAATCTATAACAAAGTCCTATTCACTTCAATTAAAAATATATAGGTGGGGCGCCATGGCTCATGCCTGTAATCCCAGCCCTTTGGGAGGCCAAGGTGGGCAGATCATCTGAGGTCAGGAGTATAAGACCAGCCTGGCCAACATGGTGAAAGCCCCATCTCTGCAAAAAACACAAAAATCACCGAGGAATGATGGCAGGTGCCTATAATCCCAGCTACTTGGGAGGCTGAGACAGGAGAATCATTGAACCCAGGAGGTGGAGGTTGCAGTGAGCCAAGATTGTGTCATTGCACTCCAGCCTGGATGGCAGAGCAAGACTCTGTCTCAGAAAAAAAGGAATGTACGTGTGTGTGTGTGTGTGTGTGTGTGTGTGTCTTTTAGGGTGCTGTCTTACTACTCAAATGCTTCTGCAAAATTTGACTGTAGTTTTCAAATCAGACTCAAGAATTACTGAGACCAGCTCTGTCATGGAGACTCCCTCCCAGGCACTGCTGAAGGCATTAAGAAGCAGACACCCAGATAGAACTGCTATCTGAGGGGCCGACAGCCTTCCGAGCTGAGGGCCTCAGGGGCTGACAGCCTTCCGAGCTGAGGGCCTCGAGCTGATTCGGACCTGCACATTTAGTCTCTCTGAACAGGTGATGATTATTCACAAACAGGTGTTCTGTGTTTTCTCATGGATAAACTAGGTAGGCAGCTGGTGCCTGCTAACACAGACAAACTGAAAAGTATTCTCCACAACGGAGCCCCAGGAGCAGGGTCACATATCCCATGCTTAAATAATTGTTTTATCCGGTGTATGATATACATACAGTGTCTTGCTACTTTAGACAGTGTATGTATATCAGACACTGGATAAAACAATTCTTTTTTTTATCTAGCTGGTGTGGGGGGACCGGCTAGGTTTTCCTTGCCATCGTTCTTCTTAGCAAACAATATAATTTCATCACACACTCAGCATTTCTCAGCAATGATACACTCAACATTTCTCAACAAAGAATGATCTTTAGTGTTTGTGTGTGTGTATGTGACTTGGTTATGGATACAATAGCTTCTAGAAGTCTTCACAGGGAATATGGGGGCTTCTTTGGCCAGATTGGGCAGGTGCAGGTTCCATCTGCTCAGCAGCTGCTCTTTGGGCCACATCCTGTCCACAGTGTCCTGCTGCTCTCCAGCAGTTTCTGCCACAGAATCTGCTCCCTTGCCAAGCTCTGGCCCTGAGCTTTCCAAGAAAGACCCCGGGAACTGCAGGATCCCACGCCCTCTGACCCTGCAAGTCATACGGAGCATGTTTTTTGGACAAAGGAAATGAAATTAGAAATTAATAACAGAAAAACAACTGGAAAATCCCTACATATTTAGGACACAGATACACTTTTAGGTAATGCGTAGGTCAGAGAAGAAATTGTAAAGGAAATTAGAAAGTGTTTGGAATTGAATGAAAAAAAAAAAGCATGCCAAAAATCGTGGGATGCCACTTAAGTGGTATTTAGAGGGAAATCTATATAACACTAAAGGTCTATATTAGAAAAGTGGAAAGGTCTCAAATCAAGGATCCAAGTTTCTACCTTAAGAAACTAGAAAAAAGAAAAGCCAATTAAACCCGAAGCCAAGGTGTGTACGTACACAAATGTAGACAAATATATCAAGGAACAGAATGGAGAGTCCAGATCTAGACCAAAACACATGGAGAGCTTGTTTTAAATAATTGATGCTACCGCAGTTCGGTGGAGAAAGCAGAGTCTTTTCAACAAATGGTGCCAGAGCAGCTGGACCGCTGTGTGCTGAGACAAAGCAAAGCAAAAAAACAGAAGCTAAATTCATATTTTGCATCACATACAGAGATCAATTCGAATCGAATACAGACCTAAATATAAAACCTACAACATGAAACTTCAAGAAGAAAATAAGAGGACATTTTTGTGACTTTGGGTTAGGAAAGTACGACTGTGCTATGGCACTGCTATGGTTTGAATGTGTCCCCTGAAGTTCATGTGCTGGAAACTGGATCCCAGTGCAGTAGCACTGCGAAGTGGGGTCTAATGGGAGGTGTTGGGGTCATGGGGGCTCCACCCTCATCAATAGATTAATGTCACTATCATGGGAATGGGCTTGTTATCAGTGGGGTGAGTTTGTTATGAAAGAATGAGTTTAGCCTTCTTGCTCTCTCTCTCTCTTTCCCCTTGTTCTTCTTTTATGTTATAATGCAGCAAGCAGGTCCTCACCAGATGCAGCTCCTCAATCTTGGACTTCCCAGCCTTCAGAACCATAAGAAATAAATGTCTGTTCTTTATGAATTACCCAGCCTCTGGTATTCTGTTATAACAGCACAAAACAGACTAAGACAGACATCAAAAGCATGACTCATACAGTAAAATAATTACTAAATTGAACTTAGGCAGAATTTTACATGCCTTCTTGTCCAAAGACACAGTTCTGTTAAGAGAATATAAAGATAAACCTCAGAAGGGGAGAAAATATTTACAAGTCAAACATCTGATGAGGAGCTTGTATCCGGAACACGTCGAGGACTCTTAATTCTCAAAAGCAGGGAAACAAGCAATCCAAGTTTTTAGATGTGGAAGATTTGAGACCACTTCAACAAAGACACGGATGGCAAATAAGCCCATGAAAAGATGCCCAACGTCGTTAGACATCAGGGAAATACATGCTAAAACCACATGAGATATGACACTAGTAGAATTGTAGCCAGGAGAGCGACTAGAATTCCGAAGCAAGCACAACTCCATTCACTGCTTATGGAAATGTAAAATGGCACAACCGCCTTGAAGCCTCGTTCGACAGTTTCCTGGAAAGTGAAGCACACATCTACCATATCATCTAGCCGTGCACTCCTGAGCATTTACCCAGGAGAAATGAAACCATATGTCAAGAACATGTTTGTAAAACAGCTTTGTTGATAATAGCTAAAAACTGGAAGCAACTCAAATGGCAGGTGAAGGCCTGAGCAAACCGCGGCTGCTTGTCACAGGGTCTAGCTCCGAGACTGATCTGGGTGTCCCCGAAATGAAGTGTGGGTGGGGAATCATTCTTCAATTTCCAAAAATGCAATCTGTACCCAGCTCTGACGGCCTAAGGCACGCCGGGACTATTATTGCCGCATGGGGCTCTGCCTGTGGGAAGGAGGCCAGGAGGGCGTTTTGGGATCTGATTCCTGATTGCTCTCGGCATCACGGAGGGATGTCTGGCTGAGAGGCAGTCAGGGCTGCTGGGTCCCAAGGGAGGGGTCCCAGGAGACAGGGTGAAGCCGCATCTGGGCTCATCGTCCGTGTGACTGTCCCAGAGGCCGCCTCCTGCTTTGTCCAGATGGCACCGCCAGCCGCTTGCTGACTCACATTCCTGTCCTTGGATTTATTGACACAAGGTGCACAAAACCCTGCTTAGGCAGGTCGGGGAGGCTCCGTGGCGGGTCACCCCAGCCCTGCTTCCCTCCAGGGGCTGATGACACAGGGGCCACATGCACCGGGCTTGGGGCCTCCCCAGACCCCTGCTCAAAGCCTTTCTTCCCTGCAGAACCTGGGGCGTGGCTGGCAGAAAGCCACCTGGACAGGGAGCCCCCGGGCAGGAGGAACTGGACACTCACTCTGCTGGTCCTTGTCTGCCTCCCCTCCACGTCCAGCCCCCCACTCCCCACCCTGTTTCTCTGCCACAGGAGACCAACTGGTCCCCCAGCTTCCTGGCTTTGGAGTTCCCACGGAGAGTGGCCAGTGGTGGTTGCCAGCAACAGATCAGAGCTGGGAAGGAGCGAGGGACTGGCTTCCCTCCCGCCGGAGTGCAGGGGGCAGGGGGTTCCTCCTCTATGTGCAGCCTCGGCGGCTCCGGTCCAGCTCCACGCACAGGCCCCTCTCTTGCTGGGTTCTGTAACTGCCTCCTTCTAGCCTCAGACAGTAACAAGGGGCTTCACCACCCTTTCCTGGCTTCCTGACCTCACTCAGCCCTCAGGGTGGGTCATCTGCTTCCTGGGGTCCCTCGACAGATACATATGTCGGGAACTGATGACCACAGAGATGGCAGTAGCAATGACAATAACAGTCACTCCTGCTTACCACGCACAGGCACACTTCACCGCGCTCCCTCCTCGGGACAAGGTTATAGGATAGGCGCTCTTAGCCCCCACTTTACAGATGTGGAAACTGCGGCACGAGGGTGCTGGATGGCAGAGCCAGTAGTCAAGGACACCAGCTCTGGAAGGAAGCTGGAGCTACCCGGGCATCTTCTCTGGAATCCACCTGGTCTTGCAGGGGGATGTGGGGATGACCTCGGGAGCTCTTGGAGGGGGGTGGTGGGGTCCACTGACCCTGGGGCCGGCACTGCTGGGTGAGACAGTGGCGCTGACCGCTTGCTCCTTTGGGATCCGGACCCTCGGTGAATCCCTACACGGACACCGTGACCCTCTTCTCTGGCCAGGCCCAGGGTAGGCTCACAGACTGGTGCCCTCGAGGGCTGGCTGAGCGAGATTTGCCTGTTGCGGCGGTGTCGTCCCTGACGTGTGACCTCGGTGGCCTGTGCACCGCCCCAGACTGACCTCAGCGTTTGGGTGATAGGCACATTACTCTCCATTTCCTTTCTATTCAAAGAGAAGATTAAAAAGGAAAGTTGGTGACCCCGGGGGTAATCGAAGGCGAGCTAAAAATACTCTCAATAAATAAACAAACCAGGTCAGTGATCCAGACCCCATGAGACAGCAATTCCGGGTGTGCAAAGGCCACCGTTTATGGCTGTGGGCTTGATTGCACGGAGAATGCCATGCCGGAGATACGGGGTGCCAGTGTCCCGTGGGGTACGCCGGGCAAAATGACCCGGGTCAACTCATTCACCTCCTCGGCGGCTTCACCTTCCGCGGCTGGAATGCCTTCCTCATGCCTTCCTGGAAAGGGCCCTGTGGCCTTGTGACCCAGCCCGGGCCGCCACCTTGAGTTGGGCACAAATTCAAGCTGATGACTCTGGGAGCCCATTGGCTGGCAGCAGAGGGATGAGGACACTTTCTGCCCGGGAGGTTTATTGTCCAGACTGAGAACAATTCAGGCGGTTATGAAGTGATTGCCCTCGGGTGTGTTATCAGCGTGAACTTGGGGCACAGTGATACGGGTGCCGACGAGCTGATGCCGCTTCGCAGGGAGGGCCCTCCTGCCCTTTCACCCACAGTGGGGCTCGGGGCCGTGGGCGCAGGGCTGGAGGAGAATGTGGGGGGCACCTAGTCCAGTCTTTAGTATCAGGCTTTTAACCCCCAGCAAATGCCCTGGTTACTATGTCAGCAGGTGGGGCTCGAACTCACGGTAGGAAGACCGCCGAGCCTTTCAGAGCCTCGGTTTGCATGAAGTCGGAGCTGTGACAAAGCCCCCTTTGCGGGGCTGTTGAGAAGATTCCAGCAGGTCTCATAGAATGAAGTGCTCAGCACAGAGCCTGGCGTGGCATAGGTGGCGGATCGTCGATGCTTTCCTTTGTCATTAGCACGGCTGTTGTGCTGATTTTGAAGTCGAGATTCCACAAGAGGAAATCGGGTTGGAACACAAAGATATCTGCCCTGTGGGTTCCCCAGGGGATCCCGGCAGAGTCCCATTCTCGGCTGCATTTCTGGAGCTTTCCCTCTCATGAGCCTGCAGAATGAGCTGGAGCTGCTTCTCCCTGGCAGTGAGGAAAGCTCCTTTCTGGGGGACCCCGGCTCCCAGGAGCCGAGCTTAGAGGCTGCCAGGCCTGAGGAGAAGGAAATGACCCAGGGGTGCATGAGGGGCTGGGCCCTCTCAGGACAGGCCTCAGGCTTCTCTTAGAAGTAGGGGTTTGGTGTCCAGGAAGCAGGCATGGCCCATGCGCATTGTGAGAGAGGGTGAGGCTGCACTGCATGCCTGCCCTCTGCCAGCACCCCTTGGCAGGCAGGCCAGGGTAGGCAGGGGTCCTTTGGGACTCTGCTGGGGGAGGTTTGGAGGTAGGGCTCTAAGGCCCCTAAAATTGGCTCTGAGCATCCTCAGACAAGGGACAGCTCCAGCAGAAGCCAGGGTCTGGGATGAGGGAAAGGCAGAGGACTGCAATGCCATGGCCCTCAGCTCATAGACACGGGGAAGAGCAGGGGCCCACCCTGGGAAGCTCAGCTGGTTTTTGGTAGTGATGGCTCCAGAACCTGGGTCCCCAACCCCTGATTTTCCAAAAGGAAATTTCCCCATTATGTCCCTCCTTAGATCCATGAAGGGTATTAATGGCAAAGGCCGACGCCCTGCAGGTGTATCTGCCGCTAGTGAGCCAGCTCCATCCAGCCTCAGCGGGAAGAAACTTTTCTCCAAACGTCTCAAGGCTCACATTAGTGCTTGATTGGCAATTAGCAAATGTCACAACCCCTCCTCCCTGAGCGACAGTTGTTTCAGATGTCAGATTCCTGCCAATCTCCACATCTTGTTCTAAAACGTCTTCCCAGGGGTACTAAAGGGAAATTAGCATGATGCTGGCGGAGAAGAAAACCCCTCGGAGTTTGAGAATGGCGAGTCCTCCTGGGGAGGGAATTTAGCCGCAGGTTCCTACTGACAGTGAAAGATTAATTGGTGCAGAGTGAATTATGGAAATGCGTGAGACTGTTCCTGCCAACGATGCCTTTGAAACCACAGTCCGCCACTGCGGCCCCATGGCACGCCAGATCCGCGGAGGGCAGTGGAAGCCCCAGCCTCCTCCTTTTGTCCTCTCCAAGGGGCCCCTTCCCAAAGTTAAGTGTGTTTAGAAGGGTAGGACAGCTCTGCAAAGCCAACATCACCTCTAGCACTAACAGTGAGTCAGCGCTTACTGTGGACCAGGCACCCCGCATGGATTATATTTCCTAGGACAACTCCGAGAGAAATTCTATTGTTGTTCCCATTTTACACATGAGGACCCTGAGAGGGAGTGCAACTTGCTTCGGACGACCCATCCAGGGAGTGCAGAACCAGGGTCCGGCCCAGCAGCCTGTCTCTGAGCTGGGTCCCTACCAGTGCCCTCTCAGGAGAGTGATCTGAATGGGCAGGCATAGAGAAATGCCACGCCTGGATTTCCACCAGGAAAGTGTCTTGGTTTTCTGTTCACTAAATGGTTAGGATCCCTTGTCCCTGCAGGCTGCGGGGCGGGGAGGTGGCTGAGGACCAGGTGGGGAACAGAGTCTATGCCTCTGAGCTGAGGCTTTCATGGGGGAAGGGAGTGCCCAGGGGAGGAGAGGGGCGCTGGGTGCTGACGGGAGTTCTGGGGCACTGCCCAGATCCCCTGGGCTCTCGTTAAGATGAAGATGAGGGGTCAGGTCCAAGCAGGGCCTGCGATCTCATGTCCCTCCCAAGCTTCTAGCAAGGGGGACCCTTGTGGCAAATTCCCAGTGGGTCTCTAAACCAGCCAACTGGAGACGCCAGGGAGGCTTTGCTTTCCAGTTTGATATAAGGGGCAGCTCAGCCTATTCATGGATGCCCCAGGCTAGGGGACGTGGCTCTAGACACAGGTGGGTCTGAGCTCTTGGGCATCAGTGTAATGACCTCATTTCACAAACGGGGTGAAGAAAGCCGAGGGACAGAAGGAGGCTCCCAGAATCCCCAGCAGAGCTGGACTCAGGGCCCTGGTGACCCCTGGCTGGCCAGGATCCAGCACAGGGGCCGTGCAGGTGGGGAGAGCTGCTGAGCCACAGCATCCTTAGCTCCCTCGAATAAAAGGGTGGCTTCAGTACTGCCTGGGAGTTACAGTCCGCCCAGCCCACCTTGGAAGCCAGGTTCTCTGAAAAACCCTCCCCTAAGGACGAAGGGTGCGGCCGGCCTGCAGCCTGGTCCCGCTGCTACCACAAGATGGCGCTGTTTTGCAGGGTTTTTGTTTCGCTTTTTGCAACCTGAGCACACTGACCCCAGAGGCCTTTGCCACCTTTGATGTTCCTGGGTTTATGGCGCTGAAGGTAATTCTGTCGTCCTGGTGCAGAGGGCAGAAGACGCCTTCCTGCAGGGTGCATGCACATGCGTGATCACGTGTGACCACGTGACCCTGTCTGCATGTGCATGTGTGTGCTTATGTACCCGTGTGCATCTTTGTATGCATGACATATGCCCTTGTGTTTGCACATGTCTTTGCCCTGTGTGTGCACACGTGCTTTTGTATGTGCATATGTATACATGTGAGTGTGTGTGGTATATGCTCCTATGTGTGAAGTATGCCTGTGTGCAGAAGTGTGCGTATTCATATGCATGGTGTATGCTCATGTGCGAGCCTGTGCTCATGTGTGCATGTGTGCCTGTCTGTCAGTAGGTATTGTGTGCGTGTATGTTTGCCTGCATGGTACAAGTGTGTGCCAGGGTGTGCACATGTGTATTTTGGCCTGGGTGAGGATGTGTGCAGAGGCACATGTGTATGCCTGTTTGCATGCACGGCGTGCACGTACGTCTGTGCGTGTGTCTGCTGGACAGCAAGATCCATCTCCTCTCCTCAGTGGTCCCTCCCCTCCTCTCTTTCTTGGCTAATGTGGTTGGGAGCCTGCATCGGCAGGAGAAAGCTGGGCCTGGCTGGGGGCTCCTCCCGGCTCTGCTCCATGCCGCCCTGTGGCCACTCACACCTGCTGCATGAGCGCTGCGTGCTGTCTGTCTTCCTTCCTGTACTCTGAGCTCCTTGAGGCCAGGTCTGGGTGGCGCTCAACCGGGGCTCCCCAGGTTTGGGCACAGGACCTGGCCTAGAGTAAGAAGTTCCCTAGAGACCAATGGGTGCTGAATTCGGAGGGTGCTTCGTATCAGCCAGGTCCCGTTGTCAGCAATCTCTGAAAGTTCATTTAATTTGTTCAACAGTCCTCTGAGTGATCTTCCCACCTCTATAATTATTCCATCTCGTGATGGAGAAACAAAGGCACAGAAGTTAAGTGACTCACCCAAAACCACCAGTCTGAAGTGGCAGAGCCAGCATCCAGCCCAGGTTTGAACTGATGTTTGTGGGTTGAGATGAATAAATTATTTCATTGGCCTGAATAGAATATATACTTTTAGCAGGAGGTGCTTTACCTGCATTTTGTTACCAAAGGGAGCATAACCCTCCTTGCCCAGAGCCGGATGCCATAGGCAATGCTGCTCAAATGCCTCTTCCTCCAGGAAGCCTCCATGATCTTTCTCAGGGAAAATTTCTGCTTCTCCGTGTTCCTGCAGACTTCAGGGTTCCACTTGGAGGTCATAAGGTGCACCAATTCTTTCCAGGCCTGTGAGCAGGAAGCCAGGAGTTTGGGGAGCTGCTGAGGATCTGAAGAAACTTGTTCAGAGCTCAAGATGCTGGAATCAGGCAGGTGTGCACAAAAATCACCCCAGTTTCAGAGGGTTCACTGACAATGCAGCTCAATGCTGGGCCTTGGTTAGAGCCCTGAAGTCACAGAGACACCTGCCCAATTTGAAATCCAGCTGGCGCCGGCCAGTACAGCCCCTGTTTCCGAGAGGAGAGGGAGGCATTGGAGACTTCTGCTTCAGCCATTTCACAAATGTGTGCCCATCGTGGGCCAAGCTTTGTGCAGCAGTGAGCAAATGAGGCAGAAATCCTTGTCTGGGGTTAGCCTGGGTCCCAGGGAGTGGTTTGCTGGACTCCTGGAAGCCACATCCCTTGGAGAGGGGGAGCAACTGCCTGGCCTTCCCAGGCCCCTGCGTTGCTTGCATATGTCCTAAGCCAGGGGGCAGCTGGCTATCTGCATGTCTGCTGGGGGGAGCTCAGGTCACTCCACACCCCACACTCTCTCTGTGGCCCTCAAGCAAGTCTTGTGTCTGCGAAAGGGAAACACTGTGCTTGGGTTCCCCAAGAGCCCCCAGCCTGTGAGCCACCAAGAGACAGAGTGCCCTCCTCCCTGCGGTGCCTGCAGACAGCTGTGCATACCCTCAAACATCTGGAGTGGCCAGAAAGGACTGCAACGCCCACAGCTGTGCCAAAGCTGTGTTCGCTGCTCTTCTTAATGGGTTGTTCATCAGCAGATTAATGGACCCATGTGACCAGGTAGTTGTTCTATTCCCCCTAGAAAAGCTGTTCTTGGCTCAATTCCAGGTGTGGACCGCAGGCAGGACCCTCCTTTTGTGGGGTAATGGGGTCTGTCCCCCAGGTCTCATGCTCTGCCTGCTGAGTGTAGTGGTGTGATCACGGCTTACTGCAGCCTTGACCTCCTGGGCTCAAGTGATCCTCCCACCTCAGCCTCCTAAGTTGCTGGGACCACAGGCACAGGCCACCACACCCAGCTAATTTTTTTTTTGTAGAGATGGGGTTTCGCTATGTTGCCCAGCCTGGTCTCCAACTCCTGACCTCAGGTGATCCGCCCGCCTTGGCCTCCCAAAGTGCTGGGATTACAGGCAGGAGCCACACCCCAGCTGAATTTGATTGAATTTTGACTTTAGACTCTGGATAGTATCCCCAGATCCCTAGGCAAAATGCCAACAGTGGAGCCTCCTGCCAGTTGGGGGCAGGTAACTCCAGGAACCCACAGCCATCTAGGGACAGCCCTGCCTCCAGGACTCAGTTTACCCATTTATAAAATAAGAGCTGTAATTGCTATAACAATCCCCACACTGTACACAGACTATAAAACCAGGGTGTCTAAGGGGACAGAGTCATGCCCTGTTTTCCTGGCCTGCACGGGATGATCATAGATGGAACATGGTTATAACATGATTAAGGAGAGGAGAACTTGCCAGGGGAGACAGGCACATGCATCCTGTGTTTTGAAAAAGACAGAAAAGCAAACTTCCCCCAGGAACTCAATAGGAAAAGCCCTCCTGAATCCCACCCTGCACCTCGCCGCCCCCTTCTAGCTGGCTGTTGCCCTTTGCCAGCCCCTCTGTGTCACCCTCCCCTCCTGATCACCCTTCATCTCCCCACTCTGCAAGGTCCCCTGTAGGGCATCTTCCCGCCATGTGGCTCTGCCCATCCTGCCCCAGGGAGCCCTCCCCGCTGTGCCCTCATTCCTACAGATCTGAGGCCTGCGTGTTTTCTCTTTGGGGATAAGAGTTGCCTCTCTAGGGTATACTCAGGACGGGGTAGACAGCGCTTCATATATGTCTGTTGATTGAATGAGTGAAGTCTGGGTTTGAAAACATGTCTTGTAACCCAGAATATTCTATACCCACAGGAGGACAGGGCTTGTGAGCAGAGGCGTGGCTAACTCGGCAGCCCCTGCTGTCCCAGTCGGGTCTTTGGGGACAGGAGGAGTACACCATAATGGGGTCTATTTGTCGACAGCAAAGAAGGCTGCACAGTCATGTTCAGTAACTGCTCCGGGCCTTGGAATGTCCCCGTTGGTATAAATTAATGGTTTGGAGGTCCCAAGTGCTGTGAGGTCTGCCTTTGCGTGTAAGGAAAGAGACGGGCAAAACTGAGATGGCTTCTGACTGTGGACTCGGAGGCATTAATTACTTAAATGAATAAGTATTAAATCAAAGGCCTTGCTTCAAAAATTAAACTCAGATTAGGTCCTTGCTCTACTTCCTGTAAAATCAAAAACATTTGCTTCAAGAATGGACAGCCGGGGTGGGGTGGGGCAGCGCCGAGAAGAAAGACCTCGGTGACTGGCGATGTCCCCAACTGTGGGGCTGTAGGTGCCTCCTGGGGAGGGGACGGCTGGTCCCTGTGGCCCTGAATGTAAAGTTCCGACTCTGGCCACGCCAGTGTGTTGCAGTGATCTCTCACCCCGTGCTCCTGCGCAGCCAAGCCCGGAGGTTCCGGGGGTAACCGGAACACCAGCAAGCAGGGACCTGGTTAGTGGTGTCCAGGAGACCAGGGTGGAGACTCTCAAGCCAGAGGATTTGGAGCAGAAGCAGCAAAGGCTGGTGAGGAGACCAGGGATGCTGCCTGGGTCTGAGCAGGGGCCTTGAGGGAGCATTTGGAGGGAACCTTACCCCCAGAGCCAGGGGTCCCCGTGATTCTCTTACCTTAATCAGACTCGCTCCGTTCAGAGTCCCCTGTGACATTTCCAAGTGCTGGTCTACTCTTGCTTCCTACTCTAAATATTTCTTCCTTCAGCACAAAGGTTTGAACTCCTCTAGGAACTTCAAAGCCCCAGTGGAGCCACCCCAGGCAAGCTGGTCTCCTAAAAAAATGTGCAGTTGGGCCTCTGCTCTCTCTGTTCACTGGCACTGCCTGATTCCCTGGCGTGTCTGTCACTCACCCTTCAGCTGTCCCTGATTTCCTCTCTGCCTTCCTTATTCCCTCCTGCACAAATGCAGTCGGTCACTCCTTCCCTGGGGAGCCAGGAGTTCTTCTAGTGCCTCCTTCATAACAGCAGCCAAGGGTGGTTACCGAACACAGACTCTGCCCAGCGCTGGTGCAGGCAGTGCTGGCGACGGGCCGTGTGGCATGTGCAGCCTACGGTCAGTGCCCTGCGTTCTCTCAGGGCAAGCAGAGGCCTGTGCGGTACAGAGGTCTTCTTGCGGGAGGGCGGACAGGCGGCTGGCAGGCACTTGGGGAAGCCAGCGTGGCTGTCTCCTCCTGCCCCGTGCCCAGCAGCTGCCTGCCCAGGGGCTGCTCTGATGGGCTCCGAGGGGTGGACGGCCAGCACAGGCCGGGCCAGCACGGAGAGCTGCGACCACGCGCACCTGAGAGGAACTTCCGGCCACCAGTCCTTCAGCCAGGCTGTGGGGTGAGTGCCGGCGAGCAGGGCGGGGCCCAGGAAAGGGCCTCGGAGAGGAGCTGGGAGGCCTGCCCACGCCTGGCCACGCAGACGCTGAGCCCCGAGCAGGCTTGGTCCTGTGCCCCAGGCCACGCTGCCTGCGTCCAATGGCAGAGTGAGGCCAGCGCACTTTCCAGAGCCCTGTGCCGCTAACCTGATCAACCAAGCAGGGGCAGCTCTGGCCTGACAGTGGCGTGGGGCCTGGGGCCTCTTCTCCTGGGGCACCCAGGCTCTGCCCTGGAAAGCTGGCTCTAGGGAAATTCTAATTGGAATAAAGAACATGCTCATGTGTGTCAACGTCTTCCCGTCTCATCGGGTGGACAGAGCCTGGCGTTTCCCGAGTACGTGACCCACCCATGGTGGCTGGTGATCTTCCCCGTCCAGGCCCCCCGGCCTAGGAACCAGCCTCGGTCCCAGGAGGCCTGGATCACTTGTCTGAGTCTCCTGGCTTCTGGGTGGTGGTGTGGGTTTTAGTGGGCCGTGGGGCTCAGGCTGCACTGGTGCCCCCCACAGCCAGGAGGGGCATGGCCAGCAGCACCCAGATAGGGCAGGGCCCGATGGCACTCAGGCAGGGGGCCTGGTGGCCACAGAGTGTGGTCAGGACACCAGGCCAAGGGCAGCCCACAGGGAGCTGGCATCAGGGTGGCTTTCCCTGAAAACCCCAAAGGCCAGCCCTCTGTTGTCACCCTGGGACCCCGATGTTGTCCTACATACAGCCCGGGAGAGTGTCTGAGCACTTTCAAATCCTGAGTCCCTCTCAATCCCACGAGGTCAGCAGGGAGATGGCATTGCCCCACTGGACAGAGCAGGGAAGGGCAGTGCTGGGTGCGAGACCTGACGGGGGCGGGTGTTGGGGCTGGCGGGACACCTCCCGGGCAGAGCCTCTTGGGCAGCGCAGCCAGGAACGGAAGGTAAGGGCATCCTGCCTCTCACTTTACCTTGCTACTGGGCTGTGCCCAGGGTCCCCTCATCCAATCCTTAGAGGGGTATTTACTGATTGCCTGCTGTGTGCCTCACAGAGCTCGCCGACCGGAAACATAAGTAAATAAGTGCACGCCTGAGAAAGAAAGAGGGTAGCAAAGCGGGGGCACACAGACAGTGGCTGGGGGTCTTCTGGACTGGGGGTCGGGGAAGGCCTGGGGGCTGTCTGGCCTGAACCCCGCTGAGGGCCAGGCCCACACTACAGCACTTGCATGGAGCACGAGCTCATCAGTTCCTGAGGACAGCTGCGGGGGTGGCCCCGAGGCTGGCAGCGCCGTCATTGCCGGTCAAACCAGCCAGTGTAGCCCACCCGCTCTCTGCAGCAGCCATGAGGTGGATGGGAATTCCTCCAGAACGGGAAGGAGCAGGTCTGATGAGAAGAGGGCAGGGAAAGACCGGGGCCCCAGCTTCTATGCCCAGTGACTGAGCCTCAGCTTCCCCACCTGTGAAGTGAGGTGCCACCCCGTCACGGAATCTGTGCTGGGGCGATGTCCGGGAAAAGTCTTGGCCAGCCTGGCTGCCACTGAGCAAACAGAGGGTCTGCCCTGGGCAGGAACCAGGTACTGGGACCTGAGCTTCCCCACCAGCTGCCCAAGAGTCTGTGTGCCTGAACAAGGGACCGGGGCTGACGGGCAGCCACTGCCCCCTGAGCATGGGCAGCTGACCCTAGGCAGGGCCACCCCCGACCCTGGCAAGGGCCCCAGCAGCCTCCACTCCCCGATTTTCTTAAGGCTTCCAAAAAGGCCTTGAGATACACAGGGTTCATTTGCCATTTTTTCAAAACAAACGTTTTAGTCCCTTTGAAAGCCTCTTTTTTTTTCTCTCAAAGCCTTGCCCTCCAGGAAAGTGCAGTGGGCTGGCGTGGCAGCTCGTCTCTGTGCCCAGGAAGGCGCCAGGCCTGGGGCAGCCCAGCCTCCCTGCTCTCCAAAGAGGCCTGGCCAGCAGTGGGGACAGCAGCCCGGGGAGGGGGGCGCCCAGCAGGCCCTGGGAGGAGGGGGCTTGTAAAAGAAACCTTCCGGGCCCCTTCTTGGGCCTGGGTCTCTGCAGGACACCCTGCCTGGATGAACTGTGGAGATTCCAATGCCCCTCCCCCCACCAGAAAAGGTCCCACCATTTGGCCCATCAAAGCCATTTTGTCCCTGGTCAGGCCCAATTCACACCTGGTTGCAGGTCAGTGAACAGGCCAAGAGGAGCTGAGATGCATTTATGATGGGGGCAGGGGCGGCCGCACAGCCCGGGGGCCGGGCCCCAGGAAGCTGCAGCCTGCAGAGCTGGCACCTTTTGGAGCTGCTGCTGGGCTCTTTCCCCCCCTGCAGGTGCCACCCCACCTCCCCCTGGCCCAGCAGGAGGGTGGACCCTCAGAGCCAGCCCCCAGAAAGCAGCTAGGGTCACAGGGCTGGGATGTGGCCACAGGTGAGCATGCCAGGCCCTGCTCCCTGCAAGAAGCGGCAGCCGCTGGGGATGCATGGCGGCTTCCTGCCCCAGGGTCGCTGCGGCCACTCTGGCCCTAGCCCACCCAGTCTTCACAGGGCAGCCAGACTGGTCTTTGCAAACGTGGACGGGATCCCCAGACCCTCAGCTTACAGCCTTCCCGAGCCTTCCACTGGGCTCTGGCTGCACCGCCAGGGGCCTCTTCCCTGAGGTCCTCTCCCCCAGCTCCCAAGGCCCTGTTCCGCCTCCTGCATCATGCCTGGACATCCCCCTCCACTGGTATCCATGCAATTAGCACCTCCCAGGTAGGTCTTCCCGATCTTCCTGACCCCCTCCGTTCCCCAGGTGCCTCTCCTGACGTGACGATTGGATGAGCATCTGTCTTCCCCGCGGAACTCTGTGCTCCCTGGGGGAGAGGCCCTGTGAATGTTTGCTCACCTCTGCGCCCCCAACCCCACAGCACAGGCTGGGCATGGCAGGTGTGTTGGTTGGAGCGAGGCTGGGGCAGGGTGTTTGCAAGTGTCCTGGTCAACTCTGCCTGTGTGGCTGAGGCTGTGGCCTTCTGTGCTCAGGCAGGCTGAGGGGGCCCAGTGGAGACCTGTCTGGGGAGGACCCAGTCTCTTCTCCCTCCGTGGGAGGGATGTGCCCAGGGCTGGGGCAGCTGAGGCCTCAGTGACTCCTTGGGCAGAGCCCTGGTGTTTCCAGCTTGAAACCTCCTCCAGCCATTCCTCCACTGGCGGGCACCCACCCAGCCAGAGACAAAGATGGAGGCTTTGCACTTTACCTAGAGCCACAAAGGCCCATGAGGAGACTGGGGCTCAGAGAGGGGACCTGGGGTGGAGGGACAGCTCTGGGCTGTCTGAGGCCTGCACAGGCAGGGTGAGACCCATCGTATGTGTTTACTGTGGCAGGTGTAATAAATGATCCCAAACAGACTGACTGAAGGCAGCACAAGTGTCTTCTGATGTGGGGATCGGAAGTTTGAAGTGAGCTCAGTGGGCTAGAGTCAAAGTGTTGGCAGGACTGGGTCCTCCTGCTGCGTGGGGCCCCGGGTCCTCCTCCTGCTGTGTCGGGCCCCGGTTCCTCCTCCTCCTGCTGCGTGGGGCCCCGGGTCCTCCTCCTCCTGCTGTGTCGGGCCCCGGGTCCTCCTCCTGCTGCTGTGTCGGGCCCCGGGTCCTCCTGCTGCTGTGTGGGGCCCCGGGTTCTCCTCCTCCTGCTGTGTCGGGCCCCGGGTCCTCCTCCTGCTGCTGTGTGGGGCCCCGGGTCCTCCTGCGGGGTGGGGCCTGGCTCCCCTCTTGCTGGCAGCAGTTCCCCCGTCCCCAGAACAGCCCTCTCAGGCAGGTGTCAATATCATCCCTGTTGTGTGGGTGACAATTGTAACCGAACCAAAGTCAGCCAGGGCAGCTGGGGCTACAGTCTGGCCGAGGGAGTGGGGATCATCTGACCCCACAACCCACATACCATTGGGCCCCAACCCTGCAGCCCTCTGTGCTTGGTTTTAGCCTTAGGTAAAAAAAAAAAATTATTGGCATATGATGTACATGCAGAGAAGTGTGCAGCTTTTTGTCAGATAAGCCCAACTGCATAGCCAGCGTTCTGGCCAGTAGAACTCACCAAGCTACTCACAGGTCATTGTTAGGGATCAAGACACAAACACAGGCCGGGCACGGTAGCTCATGCCTGTAATTCCAGCACTCTGGGAGGCTGAGGTGAGTGGATCACTTGAGGTCAGGCGTTCGAGACCAGTCTAGCCAATGTGATGAAACCTTGTATCTACTCAAAATACAAAAAGTAGGTGGGCATGATGGCAGGTGCCTGTAATCCCAGCTACTCGGTAGGCTGAGGCAGGAGAATCACTTGAACCTGGGAGATGGAGGTTGCAATGAGCGGAGATCGCACCATTGCACTCCAGCCTGGGCAAAAAGGGAGAAACTCCACCTCAAAAAAAAAAAAAGACACAGACACCGTCAGCACCCAGGACACCGTATCACCACCCAGCAGCTTCCCCCAGGGCTAACCACGATCCTGCTTCTGACACCCTCCGAGGCTCGCCTGGTTCTGTGCTTCAGGGACACGAATTGCTTGCCTGACTCTCATGTGGGGCTTCATTCAGCCAACGTGTGTCGGATGCAGCCCCGTTGTCAGGTGTGGGTGCAGGCAGACCCCACAGTTTCCTTACTTGTTCAACCATCCAAGGCATTTGTGTAGAGTCCAGCTCAGAACTCTGACTGAAGCTGCATTGAACGCCCCAGTACAGCCCTCTGGTGTGGGAGGGTAAACACCTCCGCTGGATATCCGTCGGGAGCAGATGGGCTGGGAGAGGCTCACTGGTAGCAGTTTCATTGAGATGTAATCCACACACCATACAAGTCACCCATCTAAAGTGCACAGCGTACTGGTTTTGGTCCATTTAACAGTGTTGTGTGGCCATCATCGCAGCCGATTAGAGACCATTTTTATCATGTCAAAAAGAAGCCCTTTAGCTATGAACCACCCACCCCTCTTTCTTCCACCTCTCATGGCTCTGAGTCACCACTAATCTACCTCTGTCTCTATAGATTTGCCTATCCTGGACATTCCATGTGAATGGAATCATGTCATGTGTGGAACTTCTGTGGCCGAGTCTTCCACCAAACATGCTGTCTGCCAGGGCCATGTTGCAGCACGTGTCGGCCCTTCATCCCTTTTGAAGGCTGAGTGATATTCCATGGTGTGGGTGGGTCACATTTCATTGATCCCTCTGTCAGCTGATGAACATTTGGCTCATTTCTGCTTCATGGCTGTTACCCATAACACCGCCGTGGGCATTCCGGTCCACGTTTTTGCGTGGACACCTGTTTCTGTTTCTCTTGGACATGCAGTTGGGAGCAGAATTGCTGGGCCATATGGTAGGGCCGTGTTTAAGCTTTTGAGGAATAGAGAGATGGATTTCTGAAGCAGCCACAGAATGGGGCCTTCCCACTGGCCACACAGGAGGGCTCCGATTTCTCACGTCGGCACAGACACTGGCCATTATCTGACTCTCTGGCCATCGCCGCCCTGGGGCTGTGCAGTGGTGAGGCTGTTGCTCTGGCCGGGATGTGCAGGTTACAACACTATCAACAGGTTTCCTTGTGGGCCAGGAGCGCCCCTTCCCATTTCTCTCCAGCTTGGGAGGCTCTGGGATCTGGGGTCATCCCTAATGTCAGGCCTCTGTGATGCCCCCTGCTGTCCCCAGGCTGGGTCTGGAGCCGCCAAGCAGTGGAACCATTAAGGAGTGTCTCTCTAATGTCCTCTGTGAGCCGCTCTTCAGGGCTGAGGTTTCCCTGGGGCAGGTCTCTGAAACCTGTTTTCAAACAGGAATGAGAAACTCAGCACGTCGTAATGGAACACCTGCTGTACATCTGGCCATGTTCTAGAAGCCAGAGACTCAGGGTGAGTGGAGGGGTGAGGGACCTGGCCTCCTGGACCTTAGATTCTGGTGGGGCAGGCAAATAAATGCATGAGCTTATTCAAATCGCGGAAAGTGCCTAAAGGCGACAATGGGGTGACGCCAGGAGGGATCTGGGGCCAGCGGCCCTGGGGTAGGGTGCAAGGGGCTGGGGCTGCATCTGGGGTCAAGGCTGGTGCCCCTAGACAGGCCCAGCGACCTGCCTTGTGTGGGGGGAAGCCCAGGTGTGGACTTGAGGCAAAAACGGCTCTTCCCTGCAGCCAGGCCTGTGAGCCGTGGGCCACGCATTCCTGAGCTGGGGGCTTCGAGCTGTGTGTCTGAGTGGGGAGGTGGGTTAGCGGAGCCTTTAATCAGGCCAAAATTGCTGTGGCTGCCCTGAACAGGCACACGTGGAGCCGCAAGGCTGGCACAGCCATTAATTCTAGTTTGAGCCAGTTTAATAAATAGCTAAATAAAGAAACTGAGAACAGCTTCACAATTAACCCGGATTCCTCGCTAAGTGGTAGGTAGCTTCCAGTTTTCCTAAAAATAAGTTTCTTCCGTGGCCTGGTGGTGAAGCCGCCGGAGCCCTCTGCAGGACAAGAGGCCCTGCTGGCTGCGGGGACACGGCTGCGGTGGATGTAAAAGCTCCCGGCCACTGGAGCAAAATAACTGAGTCAACGCAAAATAACTGGGTTCACTCACAATAACTGGGTTCACTCACAATAACTGGCGAGTCCTTTGTAGTTTCAAAGCCAACAAAGCCAAACATACACTCAAAGACTCCAGATCCCGGCCACTCCTCAGGAACTGCAAAGAAGCCATTTGCATCTCACCTGCCGGACTGTGGCCCTGAAGCTGTCCCCAGGGAGCCGGGGGGGCAGGGGGTGGGGGGGGCTCATGAGCGGTCCCCATGGGCCCTTCCAGGGAGGCCTCCCTCCCATCCAAGATCTTCCTGGCAAATCGCAGTGGAGCCTGACATCGGGTTCTGATCCCAGTGCAGAGTGAGCACGAGAGTGGCATTTAACCTCTGAGCCTCGCTTCTCCTCCATAAAAGTGGGTGCTTGGGGGACCTCTCCCACAGGGTTGTGGGGTCCAGAGGTGGGAGCATGGGAAGTGTCCTGTGGCAGCTGTTCTGATGCCAGCCATGGCTCTCAGAACTACCACAGCAGGAGGGCGGTTGGGAAGCAGGCAGGCGTGTCTGCGATGGGAACTCAGGCCTCCTGCTCCCTGTCTTGGGGTTGCTCAGATGCCAATTATTAGAAGGGATCCCGCCTCCTCGCAGCATTCCAGGGGCTGCTCATGTCCTCAGCCTCATGTACCCTTACGAAAACCAATGGGGTCTGAAGGAGCATTCACCCATTCTAAAGGTGCAGACGTGGGCCAGAAAGCCGTCAGGGCCACATGGCAGCTGGACCAGCCCAGGGCTGGACCTAAGATGAAGCTGCATCACGCTTTCTTCTCTGCAGCAGCCCCCACCCCACCCCAGGGCAAAGCCTCACAGGAGACCCTCCACCCCTCTTTACCCGCTCCCCAGTTCACGTCTCAGCTGTGCCTGGCCAACCTCATGGTGGGGCCAGGTCTGGGGGGGTGGTTTAGAAACTCGCTGAGGTTATGAGCTGGATCGCGTCCCCCCAAAAGTTTGTACTTTGGGGTTCTGAGCCACAGTGCCTCCAAATGTGATATTTGGAGATGGATTTATAAAGAGGTAATTAAGCCAAAACGAGGCCACAGAGGCACACAGAGGGGTCTGCAAGCCGAGGAGAATCCGTTTGCGTTTTGGAAGCTGTACTTTGTTCCAGCAGCCCGAGCTGATGACTACAGCTGGGGACACGACGCTCTCTTCTGATCTCTCTGAGAAGGTTCTCCACCGTCTGCCTTCACTCCTCCAGCCAGGGCACGTGAACTACCACGAAAAAGGACGCTTATCATGAAGTTCTCTGAATGTGCTGGCCACCTGCTCTCCTGTGACCCAGGGGCTGCTTTTAAGTCTAACTTGCAAAATCAACCTGAGCACAGGGAGGCTGAGTAACTGGCCCGGCCTCACACAGCATCTGAGTCCCGCGTTTAACCTCTTGCCTCCCGTCTCCGGAGGACTGGAGTGCAGAGCCTGGTGGTGAGATGGGTCCTGGAGCCAGTGCCTATTGTGGGACTGGAAGGTTCTGGAAGCTCGCTCCAGCCATGTAGCTTTATCGGACTCCCAAGCTGTTTGTTGATAAGCTACGTGTAAATGGGGAGGAGTTGTGATAATTAATGCTGTTAAGTGATAAGTATTGAAGTAGGTGGGGTAGCGGAAGGAGACCTTGGCGGAGAATCAGGAAATCGGCAGCTCCAGCAGGCGGAAAGCACGCCGGCACTGCCAGAACTCTGCCTCTGCTCTCAGCTTCCAGGTCAAGCTACAGCCTCATCCAGTTCTTGGACACCTCACACCACCTCCTTTTGATTGGTTTGTTGGTGTTTTAATAATCAATAGACTCTTTTTAGTACAGTTGTTGATTTACAGAAGAACTGATCAGACCTTACATAGGGTTCCGCCCACAGGTTCTCCTACTGTTAACGTCTTGCCTTGGACATTTGTTACAACTGATGACCCAACATAGATACATTGTTACTCTCTAAAGAAGCCCATAGTTTACATTAGGGTTTACTCTTGGTGTTGCACCATTCCATGGGTTTTGACAAATGTGCAATTTCAAATCCAGTATCATATAGAATAGTTTCATCACCCTAGAAATCCCCTGCATTGCACCGTTTAAAAAACGGGCACAAAGCCAGGCTCTGGTTGACATGTGAGCCAGGTAGGCGCACTGCAATGTGTGTTCCAAACAAACCTGATGCACAGAGACTGGGGTCCAGGTGAGTGTGACGGGTACAGGTGGGTGTGATGAGCCCAGGTGGGTGTGATGGGTCCAG
>PVKP010032155.1:0-26267 GCA_004027715.1 Plecturocebus donacophilus | reverse complement strand
GGGGAGGGGCGGCGCTCAGCGGATACCTCCCCAGAGCCCAGATTCCCAGGACTCATTTGGAATCACGTTCTGATTCCAAATGAATCAGAACGTGATTTGGCAAGTCAAGTTCTTCGCCTCTCCAGGCCTGTTTCCCTGCTTGTGATCAGGACCCCTCCTGCCCCAGGATAAGTGCTCACTCAGTGCTGGTACCACCCCTGCCATCTGGGAGGTGGGATTAATAACCCAACCGACGGCCAGGAAAGGAAGGGCCAGTCCCTTTCGGAACGGCTGCTGCCCCTTCTCCGGGCCTCAGTCTTGCCATCTGTGACGTGGTCGGCCCAGAAAACTTGGCCGCTTGAGTCGATAAGGCTTTCTGTGGGGGGTTTCCTGGGACGTTACTAAGCTGACAGACCCCCTGCCTGCCCCTCTCCTATGCCTGTGGGGAGACCTCGAGAGACAGAAGCTGGAAGAACCCCTGAAGACACCCCAGATGTCCCTCCTCCAACTTCAAATCTCAGAGCTGAATCTCATGGAAATGCAAATCCCCAGAGGGTTTCCAGGTGCCCGAGGAGGGCTGCCAGGCGGCCTGGGGCTGGCAGAGGAGCTCCCCAGCCTGCTTCCCTCTCCCAAACCCTAGGTGGGGAAGCGAGGGGGCGATCAGGGCTTCCACCTGCGGCTCCAGCTTTTTGCCTGTGGATTCCCACCGTCTGGCTGGGCAGAAATGGAGCCAGTGCGGCCAGAACAACGGGGGTGGGGGCCACTGACCTGTGACCCTCCTGTTCCAGTCTGCAGACTGCTCCCCTCCACGCCCACTTCCCTTTTTCCAGGCAATGTCAGGCCCAGAGTCTCCCCCCAGCTCCCAAAAGCCCACGACGGAAGGGCCCGAGAGGGCAGAGAGGGACCTGGCTGCAGGGAGCCCGCAACCCCAGTGTCCCGGCGGGAGGCGGAGGCGCGCAGGGCCCCTGGAAACCAGGGCTGCCTCCCCCCCGCAGCCATCCCCGCTCTCCCTGGGGGTTCTCAGATGTTGCCAGATGGCAGAACTGAATCTGCTGAGACGTCACTCCAAAAAAGGAAAGTTGAACTGAAAAAAAAATTCAAACTCTCCAACATCTTAGGGGAAAGCAAAAGAGGGGGAGGCTCTTCGCCGGGGCTCCCAGTGCCCTCTGCTGTTCAAAGAGAGCTCCCCTGGTTGGAGAGGGCCAACCTGGAGGGTGGGGAGAGGGGGTAAATGAGGACACTGGGTTGTCAGGGCGGCCAGCGGGGCCAGGTCCCTGCTGGAGCGGAGAGTGTCTGCCTCTGCGTGGGGGAGCGAGCACATGTGTGCCGTCTGTGTCTGCGTGCTTGTGCAGGCCGGGCGTGCGTGGCTCCCAGGGGCACGCCCCGGGATGTGTGTGTGTGTGGGGGGGCACTGGCTCGCTGCATTGTCTCCGCATTTGTGTCCCTGAATGTCCCCAAGTGAGACTTCACTCAACGACACATTCTTGAGTCCCCACTGCGAAAGCGCAGTGAACAAAATAGAAACCTCTGCCCTTATGACACTGGCATTCTAGCGTCTGTGTCCTCCGGGGTGCCGTGAACTCGCGTGGGTGTCCCAGCCAGTGTTTGTCTGTGTGAGACCTGGCTCTCTGGTCCGGGGCGGGTGGTGAGTCCGCGGGGTGTCCACCCGGGCTGCGTCTCGGGTCTGGGGAGGCCCACCGTGCTCCTGCCTGGAGAGGGCTCTGCGCACTACTGTCTGCTCGCGTCCCCAAGTGCCCCACCGAGCGTGCTCTTAAAAGGCCCCGTGTGGGGCCCTCCCTGCGCCCCCCTTCCCCATCCAGTGGTCCCTCCAGAGTTATAATTTCATAGCTGAAACTCGATTCCAGTAAGGTGCAGGGACTGGGGAGGAGGAGGATGGGACTGGCTGGGAGGCGCTTCCCCCACCTCCACGGGGAGCAGCCAAAAAGAAACTCGGCGTCGCGCCCAGGTGTTGCGTGCGTGTCCGTGTGTGTGGCGGCGTGCGCGCGGGAGTGCGGACGCGCAGGCCCTGGGGAGGCGGCGCGGGCCCTTTAAGGAGCCGGAGGGGGCCGGGCCGGGGCGCGTCTGTGCGGGCGGGGAGCCGGGCGCTGGGAGGACGAGCCGCCGCCTCCCGGGCTCCCGCCCCGCCCCCTCCTCCCCCTCCCGCCGCCGCCGCCGCCGCCGCCGCCGCCACCGCCGGGGAGCGCGGAGCCGCGGGCAGGCCGGGCCGCACCGGAGCCCCGCGTCCGCCCGCGCCCCGCCCGAGCCCTGCGCCCGCGCCCGCGCCCTGCGCCTCACGATGCGCGCCAAGTTGCGGGCTGGGGATCCCGGGCCTGCGCCCTAGGAGGCGGCGGCGGGAGGATCGCGTCCCGACCCGAGGCTGGGCCTGCTGCGCGCCCCCAGCCCGATCCGCACCGCCACTTGCCTGAGCGCCCCGGCGGCCCGAGCGCGCCCCCAGCCCGGGCGCCACTGCTGCCACCTCCGCGAGGTGAGTTGGGGCCGAGGGTCCCCGCGGAGGGCGGCGGGGGGAGGCGCGGGGCGCGCTTCCGGGGGATCCGGGGAGGATCAGGCGGCGCACGCGGCGGACTTGGCGGGGCCCCTGCACTCCGAGTTGGCGCTCTCGGGGGGTGGCCTGCTGGGGAGCGAGGGGCCCCGCCGACACTGCGGCCCGCGTGCTCGGGGGCGCCGGGGAACTTAGGGGAACTCCAGCTCCCCAGCGAGGGGGCGGGAAGGAGGGAAGTGGCGTTGGGGTGGGCGGGGGGCGCGCTGGAAATGCACGGAGCGGCCACCCACCGTGTGCGCCGGCTCTGGGGACTTGGCCGCCAGGCGTCCGTGGTCCCCGGTGCAGCCCCAGACCTGGGGGGGCGACACTGCGCCTTATTTTCCCTCGGGCAGCGCAGGTTTGAAAGCCCTTGGAGATGGCACCCGCGGCTCCCTGGCCTGGCTGTTGTGGAGGGGCGCGTGGGGTCTCCCACCAGCCGAGGGGGAGAGCCAGCCTTGCCCGTCGTGGACTTGGGGCCAGGGGGCGCTGGGCGGGGTCCCTGGGCAGAGGCGTCCCTGTCCCCCTCCCCCGCGGGCCGGTGTTCCTGGTGTCTGGGTCTGCCTCCCGCGGCTGGTGACGTCTCATTGGGCCGCCTCCTGGTCCCTCCCCCGGGCTGTGCGGATACTTGGGATGCCACTACTTTGCGAAGTTGGAATTCGGCGCTGATCCCACTTGGGCAGGCCTGGGAAGCCCCGGGCCCAGGTGTTGAGGGCAGCCTCCTCCGGGGCCTGCGGGGTGTGGGGGCACCCGTGAGGCGCGCCCGCCCCGCCCCAGACACTGGCAGGACGCGCAAGCCGAGGGCGGGAGGGAGAGACACCCGGTACCTGGGAGCTGCTGTCGCCTGGGCCCAATTAGCGTGCGGCGGCCGGCGTTATTTTTACATCGTAGGTTTATTTTTTTGGAAGCGAGTGTCCCCCCGCCGCCTGTTCGCGCGCTCCGGCTCTCCGAGGGTCTGCTGCTGGCAGCGGGGGCGGATCTGTCCTGGCGGCTCAGCCTCCTCCCTTCCTCCCCCTCCTCCTCTCCCCCGTTGGTGAGAACTGGTTTTATTATGATTATTATTTTTTTTTCCTTTTTGCAGATATGGAGGAAGGATGTGTGAGGGCGGGAAGGGGGGGGGAAGAGGGGAGGAGGGGAGAAGGCGGAGGACCCTGTGGGCTGGGTGGGGGAGTTCTGGGCGCGTTGGGATGTGTTACCGCTGGCCTTGACTTTGCCTCTTTTCAGCCAGGTCTGCGTCCCTGCGGCAGCTTTGATATGAGGGGCTCTCGTGGTCAGGCTGCGCCCGGAGTGCGACCCCGGGCAGGCAGTGCACCTCGTGGGTGGCCTCTTGGGCGTGCTGAGGAGGGGCCGAGCAATGGGAAGCAGCCTGGAGCTGGTGGGATGGCACCCTGTGCACCTCAATTCCTTGGGTTCGAATCTGACTTTTGCCACTCTCCCGGGAGTGTGACCCTGGACAGAGACTTAACCTCTCTGTGCCCAGTCAGGTTTCCCATCTGCACCATGAGGGTCAGAATGGCACTGAGTTCACCGGGTGGTGGTGAGAGCTGCCCGTCTGTCCCCGTCAATCCCTGGGTACTTGGAGGTCTTACTGTGACTACTGTGTCGCCATTATTATTACTGGGTTCTAAGATTTCGCTTTTAATCCAGCGTGGCCCTGTGAAGAGGGGCCACCTTATCTTTGCCTGGGGGTGGGCAGTGGGGACATCTAGGGGAGGGAGGGGCCTTTTCCCACTCCCCTCCGCTTGTCCTGAGAGGAGGAAGAAGGGCAGGTGCCCCCACCCATTGGACAGATGCAAAGACTGAGTCAGGCCCAGCAGAGCGCTGAAGGTGGGGGCGGAGCCTGCGGTGACTGGCGAGTCGGCAGCGGCTGCGAGGGCATCCCGGGCCCTGTCTGGCTTCCCCGAGCCGCCTGCCGTGTCCCTGCTTGGAAATTCACTGCTGCCACCGCCAGCGGGTGCCGGGGGAGTCTGTGGTGCCCGTGCCCAGACGCGGGGGCGGGAGCATCGCGGGCCCCAGCCCTGGCCTCTTCCCACCGAGCTATTTACGCTGCTGGGGATCAATAGTATTGATAAATCCGTGTAAATGGTAATGTGGCTGTCGGGCCCTGGTGAGGGTTGGAGACCCCGCCTGGGGCAGCGCGCCCCCCTCCCCGTCTCGGAGAGGGTTTGGTTACGTGGGAAGGATTTATTTGGCATAATCTGTTCTTTTCCCCCAATTAATAATACTCATGCCACCTCCTAAAGATTTCCCCGGGCTCTGCAAACACGAATTGACTGCATGGAAGCCCTGGGCTGGGGAGGGCTCGATTGTTCTCCGGGCCTGGCGGGGGAGGGGGCGCTGGCGGCGCAGACACCCGCCGCGGGAGGTGGAAGGCAGCCCCAGGAGGCCTGGCCCCCAGCGTCTGCCATTCACGCTGGGTGTGGAGGCTGCCTGGCCTGGTTTCCCCCGGCTGAGAGGGGGCGCGATCTTGCTTCTGTGTTCCCAACCCCCACCTGAGAGTGTGGGTGGAGAAGTTGGTGCTCCGCTCTGAGATGGGAGGCGGGGTGCTTCCTACGCAGAGCCCAGCCGGAGGGTCTCCTGGGGTCCTGCCTGTGGGAAGGGAGAGCTTGCAGCAGAGAAGCCCCAGCTCTAAGTCCTGACGCTGTCTGAACTGAAAAGCCCCACAAATGCTGCTGTGACCGTGGGG
This sequence comes from Plecturocebus donacophilus, assembly GCA_004027715.1. Lineage (NCBI taxonomy): Eukaryota > Metazoa > Chordata > Mammalia > Primates > Pitheciidae > Plecturocebus > Plecturocebus donacophilus. The sequence continues at coordinate 21,066 of PVKP010032155.1, read as the reverse complement.
GGTTGAGAGCTTTTATCTGTGTGTGTGTTTTTCCCTTCTCTGTTTCCTCTTCACATCTCAGAGGCTAAACAGCAGCCTCCCCAGGTGGCACCTCGGAGACTGGGGACCTGCGGGCAGGAGCTGGTAATCTCCGGCCCGAAGTGCGGGTTGTGGGTGGGGAGGGGCCAAGCTCTGGCTGCTGTCTGAGGAGGGCCAGGTTTTTTTAGGCCCAGACCAAGGGTGACAGCTGAGAAGGCCCATGTCCCTAGGTGGGTGTGCGGGGTCCCCAGGGAAGTGATGCTTGGGAAAGGCCAGCTGGTTTTGAGGGAGCTTCGAGGCAGGGAACTGACTTTACAACCCATCCGGCAAACTCTCAGCCCACACTAGTGATAAGAACCGACACCTTTGTGTACCAGGAACTGTGCTCTACACAAATCCACTTCTCCACTCTTCATAACCCTTCTGTGAGCTGGTGCCTTTATGATCTTATTTTGTAGATGGTGAACTTGAGGCACAGAGAGGTTAAGCGACTTGCCTGAGGTCACACAGCTTGGGTGTGGAAGTAGGAATTAAGACCCGGGATTATTCATGATCCTGTTAGTGCAGCAGGAACTGTGGCTGCAGAGCTGCTTTGCGGAGCTGCCGTGGAGGACGTGAAGACAGAAATGACGTTTCTTCTTTGAGTGGCACCTACGGATCTTTGCCCCGGGGGGACAGGAGACTGAGAAGTTGTTCTCCCCAGGGTCTGGGGAGAAGGACAGGGCCTGGCATTTCTTTGAAGTCTCATTTTATCTTAAACACTTATGTAAATTTGGCATTCGCCTTGGCGACGCCACTGTGTTTATTTTGAAATGAAAACATGGTTTTGAATTATTTAGCACGGTGCTCCAGAAAGCTGCAGCTCGGTGTTCTGCGGCCTGGAGTGCCCACAGGCCAGCGCGTTGCCCCGGGGTACGGTGCAGCCGGAGGGCTTGTGCTCAGCGAGGCCCTGGGGCAGATGGCAGCTTCGCTCCCATTTTACAGATGACGGCACAGGCCCAGGCTCGCCCGAGGTCGCACAGCAGGAGGACCTGTGCTTACGATGCATGCCCTTCGCCTCGTCGTCATTACCGTGTCTGTTTTAGAGCAGAGTGGGGCTTCTGAGCCTGGGCACTTCCACGCTGCTCCGCCCATTTGGCTCCAGACAGCCTTGAGGAAGGAGCTTTTGGTTTATAAATCTAGAAAGAATTGTCCTAAACAAATATTAGAGGATGATCCGGGAGTGTTTCATCCTTCATCCCCAAGAGAGATGCCAAGTTAGCACTGCAGGCTCCAGTGTGGCCACTTACAAACAGTGGGCCCAGGTGAGTGCCCCCGCCTCTCAGGGGTTAGGTACCCTCATCTGCAAAATGGGGACATTGCCAGCCACCTGTGCCACAGTGGAGTGCTTCAGGGGCGAAGGGCATGGAGATAGGGTTTGCTGCTCAGCTCTGTAGCTTCAAGCTGGGAACAAGTTATTCACCTTCTGGGGCCTCAGTTTGCGCATCTGTAAAATGGGGACGTTGTGGCTGCTTCTGACTCTGTGGTTGTGAGGATTGACTGAGTTCCTGTCGCAGGAGCTGCTGTTTCCATTTTGGCTCACCCTGTTGGAGGGCAGAAACTTTGCTATAGAATTTGTTGTGTGGACCCGGGTCCCCACCTACAGGCTGCTCGGACGCCACCCGTCCCTCCCTCTTCAGAGCGGCTTGGAAGGGCCCTCTAGTACACCCGCCTCTTTCCCAGAGCCCCCGGCTTGGGCTTGCTGCCTTCTGGAGAAGGTGGGCTCCTCTCCCGTGGGTCGTGGGTGTTTCACGAATGTGCTCATCCCCCTCCCCGCTGCCCTTGAAGGCTGGGGAGGTTTTCCATTAGCCTTTGATCACTTAGTGTCTGTCGGGCACCGGGAATCCTTGGAGGTCATGGGCAGCCTAGAGAGTGGGCGAGGCTGTGGGGAGGACGGGGGAGGATCGGGGAGGCCTTCTGGGGGAGGGCTCAGTTTCCCCTCTGCTCCTGGTCCCTGAAAAAAGAAGTAGGGTTCGAATCGTGCTTCCATTCTGTAAGAACTTGAGTCAAGCCTCTGACTCTCTGGCCTTGGTTTCCTGATTCTTAAAAGGGAGGGAGAGAAAAATCACGCCCGCCTTCGAGGGTGGCCCGAGACGGCTGTCCGGAACTCCCTCGCTGACGGGACAGGCTGCAGCTGCGCTGTCCCGTGCTTTAGCCACTAGGTGCCTGTCACTCGGGAGCACTTGAAAAGTGAGTCCCTGCCACTGAGCAGCTGAGCTGGCCCTGTTATTTAATTTTAATTCATTTAAATTTAAATACCTACCTGTGGCTGTGGCTAATGGCTACTTCACCCTCCTGCACAGGGTTGGTGATGAAGTTATATTCTGCGTTTGGGAGCAGGACCTGGGCTCTTGGTATCTGATTCCTTACCTAATGCCCCACCTGCACCCCAACTTTTTTATGAATAGGGTCTTGCTCTGCCACCCATGCTGGAGTGCAATGGTACCATCGCAGCTCACTGCAGCCTTGACCTTCTGGGCTCAGACGAACCTCCTGCCTCAGTCTCCTGAGTAGAGTAGCTGAGACCCAAGAGCCACGTGGGGTATTGGGCGTTAAAACTGCCCCAAAGTGTTAGGGGAGTCTCCTTCCATTCCCACCTCCTGGCTTCTATGCCCGGGGCTTGAAGTGAGGCCAGTGCCTCAAATGGAGGATGGAATTTTAGTTTTTACTTACTTTAATAAATTTGAGGCCGTGTGCAGTGGCTCACACCTGTAATCCCAGCACTTTGGGAGGCTGAGGCAGGCGGATCATGAGGTCGGGAGTTCCAGATCAACCGGACCAATATGGTGAAACCCCATCTCTTATGGGTGAAACCCCATAATTTTGTAAAAATGCAAAAATTAGCCGGGTGTGGTGGTGTGCGTCTGGAGTCCCAGCAACTCAGGAAGTTGAGGCAGGAGAATCGCTTGAACCCGGGAGGCGAAGGTTGCAGTGAGCCGAGATTGTGCCATTGCACTCCAGCCTGGCAACAGAGCGAGACTCCATCTCAATAAATAAATAAATTTGAGTAGCCGCCTGTGGCTGGCGGCTGCCGACCCTATTGGACAGTGTGGCCATAGTGTCTCCTACTACCTGGAGCCATCTCCCCAGATCCTTCCTTGGCTGTCACTTCTGGAGCACAGGAGACAGCCCCAGGTCCTGCGAAGTGTGGGCAGTTCTTACGTCCCGGGGCTGAGCTCACGTGGAAAAACCTTTGTGCAGGTTCATGGGCCAACCCAGCCGGCTCCAGAGGAATCCTCGGTTCGTAGAGACGATCCCCCAGCCACCCTTCTTGGAGTCTGTCTGCACGAGCCTATACCTACAGAAGACACCTTCCTGCTTTCTCTAAGTGGGATCATACGTATTTTTTTCTGATATGAATTAATACATCATGGACTTCTTTGATTAACATTTTTGGGGATAATGTTGCTTTTTATACTTCTTGAGAAAAATACAGAAAAACAAAAAGTAATGCATTCAAAACTCTGCCAGTTGCTTTGGGCTTTATAAAATCTTAATTTTTAAATTATAGAGAATGCACTGACTTGTAAAAAGAAAATGAACACATTGCGTAAATGTCTCCCTGGGTTCCTGCCCTTCTGGTTTCTGTTCCCCAAGGCAGTCGCAGCTTCGAGCGCCTGAGTTTCCTCTAAGATGCTCTCGGCATATGTTGGCCTTAAATGGACTGTATGTGTGCGTTCCCTTTAAAAACAAACACCGAAGTGGTGTCACCCCATATATTCGGATCTGATTTTCGCCGTCATCGTCACATCCTACGTGACAATATTGTCCTCGAGCCGACTGGAACCGTGGTTATGGGCCAGGTCCGGCCAGCCCGCCTCGCGTTTTTACGTGGTGTGCAAGCTGAGAATGGCTTCTCCATTTTTTAATGGTTGAAAAAAATCGAAAGAAGAATAATATTTTATGACATGTGAAATCATATGAAATGCAGATTTCGGTGTCCATAAATACAGTTTTGCTGGAACGCAGCCACGCTCACTCATTTCCATGTTGTCTGTGGCTGCTTTTGGGTACAACGTTTGCAAAGTTGAGTGGTTTTGACAGAGGCTGGAAGGCCTACAGAGTCGAAAATATGGGCTCTCTGGCCCTTCGCAGAAGATGTGTGCCGATCCCTAACGTGCGGCCTCGGGTTTCTAACCTCGGTGCAGCCTGTGTGCACGGTCTCCCTGTTAAGGAAACCGCGGCCCAGAGAGGGGTGTGAGTTTGAAGGTCATTCCAGGAGGCCCTAAAACCCGTCCTTCTAGCCTGCCTACTGCTCTTGCTGAGTTACGCTGATGCTCATGGTTAGAATTTGCTGCTGTAGAATGCAATAGGAAAGCAGGGATGGTTAAGGCAGGAAGCAGTTGGCCTGATTTTTGGCACAGTTTTTTGGCCTCTTAAAATCCTGAGACTGTAATACCTTCTTTAGAGTGGTACACAGTTGCTGTAGCACCCACTCTGTGGCACTGCATCATTTTCATAACTTCCCAAAGCCTTAGCCCGTCTTGTTTCCCTCTTAGCTTTGGCTGCTAGGAAGCTCAGAACCAAATTTGCAGCTTGCCTTCTGCAATCACTGGTTTATGTTTTGGCTTTAGCTACTGCATCCTGATTTTGGATTTGTTGGTCTCTGATTTTGTTTTCCCTTTGCCCTGACCTTGCTCGCTGATTTTTATCTTATCTTACACATTCTGGAGAGTTGTCTCAGTTCCTGAGGGCAGATGGAGCAGCCAGGGAAAAAGCGAGGGAAAACGCTTCGCAAGGTGCTTTCATGGTCCATCCTCTGCGCCGACATCCACAGGAGGAAACCGAAGGCTGGCCCCGTGGAGTGTCTTCACCGAGGTCAGACCCTGGGTGAGACCTGGGCATGGTTTTGCGGTCCAGCTTGGGAAGATGACAGTGAGTGACTTGGATGGTGAAAGGTGTCCTTTTCGAGGGCATTATGGGGCTCTCGAGAACTGCTTGGCCTGAGGGAAGGCCCTGGAGGTGGGGCGCCCAGCATCTGGTGCCACAGACCTTGGGATTGTTTTGGAGGCTGTATTACAAGTGCATCCGAGACCGAGTGGCCTCTGGGGCATCTGGTTCCAACCTGGACTTGTGGCCAATGCTCTCAGGTCCCCCGCTTCCTCCTGCTGACCTTTCTTTGCATTTGGAAGGAAATGGGGGAAAGGTGAGTCAAAGGGTGGGCTGTGGGAGGTGGAATTGGCCCGGACCTGGGCGAGCAGTCACCACTGGCCTGCGCGCGTCTCTGTGCGCGCGTCTGTGCCTGCGGGCCGAGCGCCTCCGGGGTTCAGTCTCTTCTGGGGTCCGGAGGCCCTCTCCGCCTCTTGTCTTCAGGGTTCATTTGGTTTTCCGTGGCCTGGATTTGTGTTTTAGGGCTGATGAGTGGACCAAGAGGGACCCACAGGTGTGAGTGACCTGGCCTTGGACACTGGCAGAGGCGCCAGGCAGAGTTCCTCAGTTTGCCCAGCGGTGAAATGGGGTGATGAGTGGCACGTGACCTCAAGGGCTGTGAAGCGACGGCTTTCGGGGCCCTGCTAAGGTGTGGTTGTCCCTGCAGACCGTGTCGTAGCCCCTCTCCCTCCTGTCTGTGACTCATGGGCCCAGGACAGTGACCCCAGGGCCAGGCAGGCGGACCCAGCAGTCTCCTTGCCATGGCTCAGGGGTGTCCAGAAGGGACCTCAGACCCCACCTCCCCCAGGGCCCTGTCTGGGCTCTCCTGGGGTGAGGGACGGGGTCTCAGCCCCCTCTCGACCCACCTGGGACTGCAGCTGCCTCCTGGCCGCTCCCTGGCCGTCGTCCTGTGCCCGCAGTCCCCCCTCTGCAGGCAGACTGGTGGAGCACAGCAGCAGAGTGACGTGACCCCATCAGCCTGCGGGGCTTCCCACCACTTCTTGAGCAAAAGTCGGTATCCTTCTCCCCTCCACAGAGGCCTGTACGCCCCCCGTCTGCCCACCCGTGGCCTCCCCTTGGCCCGCTCCCCACAATTCTACAGTGGGGCTGGGGAGACATGGGGCCAGGTCTGGAGGCGGGGTGGCTGGGGGAGTTGATTTCTCTTTGTGACCCAGGGGACCTGTCTGGGGATGCTCTAAGCCATTAGTCCCAGAGGCCACACCCACAGGGGAGGGCCTCGGAGGACCTCATTTGTCCTCAGGCTGAACTCTGTGGTACCTGCTGAGACCCTCAGGGAGCATGGGTCCCAGTGTGCCCGTGGTGTCCCCGTGACCGTGGCAACCTGCCTGGTGCCAGCCCTGCTCTGGACGCTAAAGAGGAGAGCCTGCAGGGTGGGGTGGGGGCCGGGTGCAGTCCAGGGCCCTGGGTGGGCTTCTCTCTAGGCTGGGCCGGGCCTGTCAGCGTGGGGCCAGCAGGGGACGTCACCCTCCGGAGCCTGGCAGGAGTCAGGGGCCACTTCCAGTGTCCTGGGGGCTTGGCCAGGTCCACCGGGTCAGGATTTGGGAGGAATTCTGAGTGGCGGTGGCGCCTGGGTGGTACCCACAGCTGGGTAAACCAGGGCACGAAGGCAAGCGGGAGAAGCTGGGAGACACCCGCTTTCGCCTGCCACGCCGCCCACCCACGCCACCTGCCACCCTCCTGGGTGTTTTTAAGCACTTTTGCATCCTCTGGTGCCCTGGCCCGGGCTGCTGTATGGCACTGCCACCTTCCCGCCCATTCACGTCGCGCCCAGAACCTCAGGATGTGACCTTATTTGGAAACGAGGTCTTTGTGGATGCGTTTAACTCAGAGGAGCTCAGCCGGAGCAGGGTGGGCCCCAAATCCAGTGGCCCGTGTCCTTAAAAGAGGACAGAAAGGCACAGAGGAGAAGGCTGTGCGACGGAGGCCGGGCAGCGCGAGGCTGCCGGGAGGAAGGCTGGGGACCGGCCCCGCAGAGCCTCCAGCAGGAGCCGCCCGGACACACCTCGGTTTTGAACTCTGGCCTCCTGAGCTGTGAGAAAGTACACGTGGGTGGCTTCGCGTCCCGGTGTGTGGGGCTGTGTTGACAGCAGTCCTAGGAGGCGAACGCAGCTGCTGTCACGGCCGGCTCCTCACTGGTCACCCCGAGACCCCGCTCGGCAGCCAGCGGGAGGCCGGTGACAGCCAGGCAGGACGGTCCTGCTGCTCCCAAAGCGATTCTCCACCTGGGCCGGGAGGCTCTGCCCTCCGCAGAGGCGTCCTCTGCGACCTGCTCCCCTGGCGAGGAACGAGCGGAGGCCTGCGGATTCTGGGAAGAGTGCCCCGGCATGGCCAGCGCGGAGGCCCCGCGGCCGGAGCTGCTCGTGCATTTCAGGATAAATGTCGAGGCCTCGAGGCTGGTGTGGCCGAAACAGAGCGGGCCAGGGGAGCAGGTTCGCAGGTGAACGTGAGGCCACACTGAGGCCCAGAGTGGCCAGGCCGTGGGAGAGCCAAGTTTTGTCTACTTCAGCCCTCACGCCTCTGTTTCTCCATCCGTAAATGGGCATAAGCAGATTCTTCTCTCTCGAGGTTGTCCTGAGTGTGATGCGAGGTCCTGCAGGAAGGTGCTCACTGCCTGGCGCTGGGAGCGCAGAGAAGCCTCCACGTGGGCTCGGCTGGCGCTGACTGTTTTCAGTTTGCCGTGTGGGTGTTCCCTTTGCCAAGTTTTGGAGGCAGTTGGGGCATCACAACCAGGCGACTCCAGGGACTGGGGAGGGACTTTAAACCCCAGTTCCCATGGATGAGTGGCTTGAGATAGACCCTTCCTGGCCCTTGCTCCTCTCCCCTAGGAACGAAGCTCGGGGTTGGGGGTCCAAACCCACAGCCGTTTTCTGGGCAGGTTCCCAGGGCCAGCAAGGCTTGTCTGCTGTTTGGCAAGACCCCAGTGTACTCTGGGAAGGGTGGGGACCCCTCTGTGTTTCTTTAGCCGAGTTCTTCTGTCGCTTTGTGCTTTGTTTCTGTGTCTGTAGAGTGGGGGTAACTGCAGCGCCCACCGTGTGGGGAGTGGACGCCTGGGGGCGCTGCTCTGAGGTTGTCACTTATGCACGTTGTCACAGCTGTCTGTGCCCTGGGGCTGGGGTGGGATCCCCCGTGCTGCCACGTGCTCGGGCTCCCTGGGCTTCGTCAGCTGTGCACGCACTGGAGGGTGTGGGAGGGAGAGCTGCTTCTGCAGGCGTCCTGGTTTGGGAGTGGCCCCTGCCCCAGTGCGGCTGTCTGGTGTCTGAGCAGGGAGGGCAGAGGTGAGGGTGCTCCAGAGAAGGCCCTGAGCTGGCAGGGAAGATACAGGCAAGCCCGCTTGGCACCACCGGGGTTAGCTCATCTTAGCTGCACAATAACCCGGTGTGGCCAGAACTTTTAGTTTCCCTGTTTACAGATGGGGACACTGAGGCACGCAGCGGTGACGTCATTGGCTCAGGCTCCTAAGCTGCTGACTTGGTGGGCAGCTGTCATGGGCAGGGCCCATTCTGTGCTTTCGTTCCTTTCCCCTGGACTGTCGCCCTCTCGAGTGACTGGGGACAGTCCTGGGTCCACCTTGTGCCCAGCCCTGGGCATGGAAGCCCACGTCTCTGCCCCGACCCAGCCCATCCCCCTCCGGGTCACCCTCGAAGGCTCCTGGGCTGCGGCTGGCTCTGCCATGCAGGAAGCTGACCCTGCCTGTCTTGGCTTCTCCCTGCTTGGCTATAAATAGCAGCTGCCGCGGCGGGCAGGAAGCTGCGTCTCCCGGCACCTGGGCCCTGGGCGCTGCCCCTTGCCGCAGCGACGCCTCCGCGAACTGTGCGGCCCTCCGTGGGAACGTGGAGGTGGAAGCGTGCTGTGCGCCAGGTGTGTGTTTGCTGTGTGACCTTCAGGCTCTCTCCGCCCTCTCTGTGTCACAGCCCCCGGCCGTGGGTCCAGGCCGCCTCCTCGCTCACTGTGCTGTCAGGAGTGCCTTTGGGTGCTTGGAGGTGCGGAGGGCGCAGCGTGAGGTTTGACATTGAGAAGGGGCCTAGCTTTTGCCTTGGAGAGAGGGGAATGGAGTGGGAGGGGCACCGGGGAACCTGGGGAGGGAGCTTCCCAGAGGAGACGTGCCGTGTCTGGATGCTCAGCTGGACGTTGGGAGGCTGGAGGGCCCCTGACCCGGAGGTGGCGCAAGGGGAAGGCACGGGCCCTGGAGACCCAGCCCCCTGGAGGTTGCTGTGTGATTTTCGCGCGGCCTCTCTGGGACCTGTGAAATAGCAGTGATGTCACCTCGCAGCCGCTCTGGCAGAAAAGAGACGCAGAAGGGCTATGAAGCAAGAAAGGCGTTTCCTCGTGCGTTTCGTCCGCCCTCGGTCGTCTTTAAGTGCCACGAGGGCTCACATTGCTGATGGCTTTATGTGCTTCTGGGCCAGGGCTCGCCCGGTTCCTCGCTCGCCTGCCCGGGGGCCCTGGCTCCTGAGCAGGGGTCTGTGAGAGCGTGGTCACCAGGAGCTGGGGGGAGGCTGCTGACCATGCCAAGGACATCCCGAGCAGCTTCGGGTGGCCTCCGGTTCCCCAGCCCCCCCACCCCCCATTTTGAGAGACACCAGCTGCGGAGTGGGGTGCTTGTGCTGGGCCTCTGGGCGTCTTCCTCCCGCCAGTGCCCTGCAGCGGCTCTGTGTACCCTGCAAAGCCTTCTGCAGCCTGGCATGCAGGGACACGGGGAAGCGCAGGGCTCAGCATTGGGGATCGCTGATGGATCTCACTAGAGCATGGGCTGGATGATAGGGCCATTTGTGACCCGTCAGGAAAAAACGCTGCTCAAAAGTATTGATAAGTTCTTTGTTGTTAATCTAGAGAGGGAAGTCTCTAGTGATAGGCCACCGGGCTCTGTCCAATCACGTTTTCATCAGACGCTAGACTCTGCATTGCTGGGGATGTGTATTCATGTACGAGTGGTAGCCCTGGGCATGTTCGCCCATGCTGTGTAGCAGTGGGGAGACTGAGGCACGTGGACCCTGGAGAATCGCCTGTTGGGAGTTCAGGATCTGTGGGGTGGGACCTTGGGAGTTCCCTGGAGGCCCAAAGATTTTTGTTTTCAAAGTCTGTGTTAAGCTGAGTAATGGTCCCTGCAAGATGTCCTAATTCCCAGAAGCTGTGAATATATTATTTTACGCTGAAAAGGGGATTTAAGGTGGCAGATGGAATTAAGGCTTCTAACCAGATGACCTTGAGATGGGAGATTATCGTAGATTATCTGCCTGGGCTTGATGTAATCACAACAGTCTTTATAAGAAGGAAGCAGGAGGTCAGAGTCAGAGAGATTGGAAGGTGATACGCTGCTGGCTGTGAGGATGGGGAAGGGGCCATGAGCCAAGGAGTGCAGGCGGCCGCTAGAAACCATACAGGGTGATGGTCAGGTTCTCCCCAAGAGCCCCCAGAGTGGACGCAGCCCTGCCGACACCTTGATTTTAGTTCTGTTAGATCCAGTTCAGACTTCGGATCTCTAAAACTATATAAACTTATGCTGGCTGGGCACGGCGGCTCACGCCTGTAATCCCAGCACTTTGGCAGGTTGAGGTGGGAGGATCGCTTGAGGCCAGGAGTTCAAGACCAGCCTGGGCAACATAGTGGGATCCCCCCTCCACCGTCTCTACAAAAAATACAAAAAACTAGCTGGGCATGGTACCTGTGGTCCCAGCTAATCAGGGGGCTGAGATGGGAGGAGACTTGAGCTCTGGAGTTGGAGGCTGCACTGAGCTGTAATCGTGACACTGCACTCAAGCCCGGTGACTGAGTGACACCATGTCTCAAAATAACAAACAAAAAAACCCAATCCCCCCCAAAACTTTTTTAAGTCATTGAGTTTGTGGTGCATTGTTACAGGGGTAGAGGACACTTGGTGCCCCTACAGAGCCTGTGATTTCTCTGTGACCTGGCAGCCGGGAACAGGGCTGTAGGTGATGTGGTCATGGAGACAGTGGCTGTGTTCCTACTGTTGGTGACCTTGGAATTAAGTGACCCCTCAGTTTCTTGACCTTGACCTGGGGGCTGTGGCTGAAGGGCACAGAGTGAAGAGAGAAACATGCAAACTGTAAAGGGCTGTGCTGGTGAGAAACACACAGAGGCAGGGATGACCACTGGGAGCTCTGGCATGGGTAAGGGTGACGTGAGGTGGGGAGATTTGTGCTTTCTTTTTTCTTTTCTCTTTGTGTGTGCGCGTGTGCGTGCGCGCATGTGTGTGTGTGTGTGTGTGCGTGTGTGAGAGACAGGGTCTTGCTCTGTTGCCCAGGCTGGAGTGCAGTGGTGCCATTGCAGCTCATGGCAGCCTTGACCTCCCAGGCTCAAGCAATCCTCCCATCTCAGCCTCCTGAGTAGCTGGGACTACAGGCACATGTCACCACACCCGGCTAATGGTTTTGATTTTTAGTAGAGACGAGGTGTCGCTCTGCTGCCCAGGCTGGCCTTGCCCTCCTGAGCCCAGGCGATCTTCCCGCCTTGGCCTCCCAGAGTGCTGTGGTTACAGGTCTGAGCTACTGCGCCCAGCCTGTTTTGTTTTTCCTTTTTAAAAAATCCCTTAAATCCAGTTGGGGTATCTGGTCCCAATGGTTGACCATAAAAACAATGTGTACCCAGCATGTCCCGTGACAAGCCACAGTTGATTTCTCCCGGGTGGGTCTCCCGGGTGGGCTCTGGGAGCTCCTGGCTTTACCAAGGGGCTGGTGTTCCGGGTTCTCAGAGCAGCAGGGCCCGGGCACATGCTTCTGCCTCCAGCTTATTAAAAAGAGGAAGAAAGCGGCCGCACCTCTGCCCCCAGGCCTCCGGGCCTGCATCCAGAAACCTGAAGCCTGCAATTAAGTGAAACTGGATCTTTAGTGGGGAGAGGTTCTTCTTGGCTGTTGGAAGAGACTGCTGGTCCCAGGCCCCAAGGAGGGCTGCCTGTCACGGACTGTGTGGGGTCTAGGGGTAAAGAGGAGGCCAGGGGAGAGGGGAGAGAGGAGAGAGGGAGACCCGGCCTGCCGAGCCTCAGCCCAGAATGCCAAGCTCGGGGCTCTAAGCTAAGGTGGTGTTTTGTTAGAAGAAAATTACAGGTGACTTTCATGTGACGGGAGCCCCCTTCCTGGAGGTCGCCGCCTCTCGCTATAGCCTGGGCTTTTCCACCAGCCTCTGTGTATCGCTGCACACCCTGGGGCCCCGCCTTGTCTGTGGACACGTGGGTCTGTGTGCGTGGATCTGCTCTGCATTTGCTATTGGGGAAGCCGTATAACTGCCAATTTTGTAGGTCAAAAGTGGTCGCGTATTGACAGCTCTGTGTATAATTCAGCACAGCCGTTCTCTCTGCTAGACAAGCGGCAGACCTGAGTGTTCCAGACACTGTGTTCTCAGGCACATTATTGCCGACGCTGCCTCAGTTTCCCAATATGTAAAATGAGGCCCTCTGTAGTCCTCACCTTCTAGGGTTGTTTTGAGAATGAGAAGGGTCATGAACACAGCATCCTGAGCCGTGGCGTTAGCCATGATCGTTTTATCTTGACGCTTACAGGTTTTCAGCAGGTGCTGGTGCAGTTGGATCCAGTTGGCTAATTTTAACTTCTTGTAGTATTTTGTCATGGGGATGTGACATGGCTTGGCATGTTCCCTGGAGAAGGCCACTTGGGGTGATCAGGCGCTTGCTGTGGGAAGGGGCTGCCGTGGACTTACTGGAGCGCCTCTGGGCACCCGGTGCTGCGGCGAGTGGATTTGCCAGGTCCGGGCTTCTCCAGGTGAGGCCAGGGGTGCTCCATGGGGCTGCGCTGGGTTGGCCGGTCTCCAGTGAGGTGTGGGCCACCCTGCCAGGTCCTAGCGGGAGCCACCCCGGGTCAGGCTGGGCCTGTGGTTTGACCATTGCTGTGCATAAAAGACTGTTTTTGGTTTTTAGAAGCAGAACAACAGTGTTCTCTATAAGCTGGAAAATTAAGGGACAGAAAGCTTGCACATAAAAAATACAATCGTGTTCCCACCCCCCAGAGAGAGACTGCCAGCCTCCTGGCCAGCGTAGATTCTGATGAAAAGGAACAGAGTTATCTCCACCCCACTCACCACCCTCCCCCCACCAGTGGCTGTTGGGGGAAGGGGCTATGAAATGTACAGATTCTGGAGCCCCAACTCTAGACCCAGTAGGTTAGACTCCTCAAGGACGGGCAGGTACTTGGCAGCTGGGGTGGGGCTGTGAGTCGGTGGGACCTGGGTTGGGTCCCACCTCTGCCTTCCATTAGTGGGGGCAGAAAGCCTTGCTTCTCTGAGCCCTGTGACGTCGTCGTCTTAAATGGGTCCAGCAGGAGGACCCGCACACAGTAGGTGTCCAGCAGGAGGGCTTGCACACAGTAGGTGCTCAGCAGGAGGACCTGCACACAGTAGGTGCCCAGCTGGCGCTCTCAGGCATTCGGTAGGAACAGCAGGGCTCTCAGCCGGGGCACTGTTGGAGTTTGGGGGGGCTGGGTCATTCTCTTGTGGGGGCTGCTGTGGGCATTGCAGGCTGCCTAGCCACACCCCTGCTCCCTTCCCCCAGACCCCAGCAGCACCCCAACCCCCTTCGACACAGCCAGAAATGCCTCCAGACCTTGCCTAGTGTCCTCTGGGGGTCACAGTCACTCCCACCAGCTCCCTGCGGTACGGGATCTTAGCGAGGGACCCCGGGAGGGGAGGGAGGTCCTGGAAAGGAGTTTTCCTCGGAGCCTGCATCCAGCACGTGGATTTGGCTCATTCACCTACTTCCCTTAAGTACCTACTGTGCGCTTCCCCAGGGAGGCAGGACACTGCCCACCCACCCCTGCGTGCCAGTGGGGTAGAGCGGTGACCCAAGGCCCTGTTCTTGCCGCCGTTTCTCCCTTTGCAAAATGGGCTAAGGTGTCTTGGGGGGTTGCTGGTGATCCAGAGAGGTGCTCTGTCATCTTTGGGTGGGCTGTTTTCTTTATGGGCCTCAGTTTCCCCATCTGGAGAAGGGCATTTACATTCTGGGTGTCAGTGGGGATTAGGAGTTGCGTCAGCTGTGATGGTGAGCCCATGATGCGTGCCCGCTTCTGTCCTAGGGCTCCCTCAGCCCGCTGCACCCCGGCGCTGGGGCAGGAAGCCCTCGGCACCTTCTCTGTGCCCAGCCTCTCCGGTGGGGGTCTCTACACGGGGGCTCAGCTGCCTTCCTCCCCAGGCCCCCGAGGAGCCAGCTCAGCAGAGATCCCTAAGGGGATTAAGTGGGTTCATTTGATCTTGAACGTGAATCTGAGCAGGCAGCTTATCTCCTCAAAAGCCAGGCGGGCAGTGGGCCACCTGGCCAGACGGGGTGTGGGATTTTATCCTCCAGCCATGGCCTTGCCCCTCCCACTGCCAGCCCCTCAGCTGCCTGCCTGCCTCAGGGCCGGCACATGCCGTGTGAATTCATCTGATCCGTGACCCAGCAACCATCATCATTGCCAGGCAAGCAACGAAGGCTCAGAGAGGTTAGCTCCCTGGCTCAGCTCCACACAGCATCCCAACCACCCCTGACCATACCCCATTGACTTGGAAAATCCCCTGTACTCCTGGGCACTGAAATTCCTCCTTCATACAGACTCGACTCGACGCAGAGTTAACAACAGCAGCAATCAGTGCAGTGCCCCAACCGCCGGGTAAGGGGAAACGAAACGGGGAGACGAGAGGGAGGAGTGGCTGGCTCCCGCTCAGAAGGAGCAAGCGTGGATTCCAGAGAAAGCAGATCAGAGCCCTGCAGTCCTGGAGGGAGAGGAGAGTGACGTTTAAGACACCGCTAGTATTTGGACTGTTCTGGCAGGTTTTTTAAAATGGCCAGGTCATTTGAAAATTGTGTAGGGAGGGTGACTTTTATGGAGTGGGACTGTCCCAAAGGCCATGTGCCAGTCTTGGGGCAGCCAAAAACATCCCTGGGGTGGGGACCCGGCCATAGAGCCTCCCCTCCCCCGCCAGCAACACAGAAAAAATAACAGGATCAGTAAAGATAATATGCTGTTATTGCGAGGTGGAAGAAGAAGAAGAATAAACAGTGAAAACACGCTTGGGGAGCAGCACTGCCATCCTGGTGTCAGCCGGGGGGGTGGCAGGCACCTGGAGTCCCAGCTACTTGGGAGGCTGAGGCAGGAGAATCGTTTGAACTCGGGAGTCGGAGGTTGCAGTGAGCCGAGATTGTGCCATTGCACTCCAGCCTGGGTGACAGAGCAAGACTCTGCCCCCCCCAAAAATTAACAGACCCTCTGTTTTCATATTAATAATAATGACAAAAAGAAAGAACGGTAGACCAGGCACCGTAATGGACCCCACCCTGTCGCTGTCTGGCTTGGGCGACAGCAGCGGCCTCTTCCTGGTCCCCAGTCCACCCTGGTCCCACCTGTCTGGTCTCCAAGTTGCAGCCAGAGGGATCCTGTGAGACTCTCTAGCCGCTGGCCCCACACGCTCCGTCCTCTTCCCTCTGCTCTGAGAATAAATCCAGAGGCTGCCTGGGAGCTCCTCGGCCTTCACCAGCTGCATCTGCCTCTAGGCCTTCGAATTTGTTGTTCCCCCACCTGGAATGCTGTTCCCTGCATATCGACACAGCTGGCTCCTTGCTGCCAGTCAGGTCTCAGCTCAGTGCACCTTCAGGAGGCCCGGTGTGATGTGGAGGGGAGTGAGGGCGGAGGAGCAGTCCCGCAGGAGGGGACCTGCCTGGCCTGGGGCACCCCAGGGCCCTCTTTCCCACCAGCTGGCTACTTCACCAGATTCCACACCGTCATGGTTATTATGGTTATTTTATAATCTTACATATTTTAGAATTATATCTCATTTTGTGTGTGTATTTATATATGTTGTTATATATATAAATATGTATTCTTTATAACAGACTTTTCTCATATAAAAATCTATGATTCGGCCTGAGCAGCATGGAGAAACTCGGTCTCTACTAAAAATACAAAAGTAGCCGGGTGTGGTGGCGGGTGCCTGTAGTCCCAGCTGCTCGGGAGGCTGAGGCAGGAGAATCGCTTGAACCCAGGAGGCGGAGGTTGCAGTGAGCTGATACGGTGCCACTGCACTCCAGCCTGGGCGGTGGAGGGAGACTCCGTATCAAAAACAATAAAGTTACATTAAAATAAAATAAGACGACAGTGTTAACAGTATGTCCACATCACTGCTCTTGTGCTTTGGGGCCACTGAGCACAAGCACTGCTGCACCGTCACAGCGGATCCCATCCCCGGGTCGGACACTCACAGGCAGGACCACCCGCACTGTGAAGCCTCCTGAGCAGCCGGAGGGGTCACGTCCTGGGCTGGACAGGGCGGGACAGTGCAAGACCTCATCATGCTGCTTAGAACAGCGTGCAATTTAAAACTTAGGAACTGACTGGGCGAGGTGGCTCTTGCCGGTAGTCTCAGCATTTTGGGAGGCTGAGGTGGGTAGACCGCTTGAAGCAAGGAGTTGGAGACCAGCGTGGCCAACATGGTGAAACCCCATCCCTACTGAAAAATTAGCCGGACGTGGTGGCAGACACCTGTAATCCCAGCTACTCAGGAGGCTGAGGCAGGAGAATTCTTGAACTTGGGAGGAGGAGGTGGAGGCTGCAGCGAGCTGAGATTGCACCGCTGCACTCCAGCCTGGGCAACAGAGTGAGGAAAAAAAACCCAAACTTAGGAATTGTTTATTTGTGGAGGCCAAGGTGGGCGGATCGCTTGAAGCCAGGCGTTCAAGACCAGCCTGGCCCAACACGGTGAAACACGGTCTCTGCCAAATACACAAAAAGTAGCTGGGCATGGTGGCATGCGCCTGTAATCCCAGCTACTCCGGAGGCTGAGGCAGGAGAATCTCTTGAACCCGGAGACGGAGGCGGAGGCTGCAGTGAGCCGAGATCGCACCACTGCACTCCAGCCTGTGCAACAGAGCGAGGAAAAAACCCCAAAACTTATGCATTGTTTATTTGTGGACGTTTCTGTTTAATGTTTTCAGACCGCCATACTGAAACTGTGGAAAGCTGCGGTTGCTGAGTGGGGACTGTGTACATATTTATTAAGCTCTTACTGTATGCTGGGCACTTTTCAGGCATTCGCTCGCTCAGCCTCTGAGTCAGCCCTGTGAGCCGAGTTTCTGTTTTATGGGTGAGGAAGCAGGTCAGAAGGGGTAAGTGACGAGCCCAGGATCGCAGGGCTGGAAAGCAGTGTCACTGGGGTTTGAACCCGGGTCTTGGACCCTGTCCTGAGATCACGAGAGCTGTGCTCTGTGCCTTGCTGCAGGCTGAGCCCTGCCAGGGAGCAGAAACCGCCTGTGCCAGGGATGGGTCCCTCCTCCCTGCCTGTGCTCCACCTACGCACACCCCTAACTGCTACCCCGGGTAGTGTGTGGCTTTGCATGTGTCTGGGGTGACAGGGAGACTCGGGGGTGCAGCCAGTTCACCACTCTGCCTGTGTGCATGGCACTTTGCTCCTCTACTGGGCCCAGAGAGGGTCCCTAAGCTGAAAGGCCATTTCATGCCACTCGTCCCCCACCCCCACCCTGGCCACAGAAGCAGGAACTTCCCAGCACGGGGCCGGGCAGGCAATCAGTGTGGCTCGCTCCCGTGGCTCACTCTGGGGAGTGTGTGGGGCCACTGGGCTGTTTCAGTTTCTGCTGCGTTTCTTGCTCTGACTCAGGGCCCTGACCCCAGCCGGGCCACTGCTGAGCTGAGCTGAGCTCACCGGGACATGAGAAAGAGCCCGGGCCGAGCTGCCCTTACCTGGCATCCTTGGGCCTCGGTTTCCCCATCTATGTGGTGGGGGCTGCGAGGGGCCCATGTGGGTGGGTTGGTGTGGAGGGATTGGGTGTGGACACCGGGCCCGAAAGCAGATGGGGACTCGGGGTAAGCCTGCGCCTCAGACCCCTCCAGACCAGAGGCTTCTGCAGAGCCCGGTCCAGGAGGATCTGGGGGGAGGCTGTCTTGTCTCTGGGTGCTTCTGCTGTTCCTGGCCCCCCAACCTGGTGGCCCCCAAAGTCTGTGTGTCCTGGACCTGCTGTGGAGGGGGAGGCCGGGAAGGGGGGCTTGTTCATCCACCTCTCACCGTGAGCCTCTGCTCCCTCCCCCGGGCCCTGCTTCTGGGTGTCCCAGGTGCTGGGGACATCGACCGGCATCTCAGTCGGGTTGCGGGATGGCCTGGGGCCCTGGGAAGGTGGCCTGGGGAACCCCGATGGTGAGTTTCAACTGAGTACTGCTGGGTGCCAGGCTGTAAATTTCTCTTCACAGTAGCCCCTGGCATCCTCCCTGTTTTATGGATGGGCACACTGAGATTCCAAGAAGGAAGGCAACTTCCTCAGGCTTTGAAAAAGCGCCAGCGCTGGGTTGGAGCAGGAGCTGCCTGATTTTAGCCACCCTAGCATAACTGTTTCCATTTCACCGCCGAGGAAACGGCCTCCGAGAAGTTAAGCAACACACACCTGGTCCCCTGCCAGGGTGCGATGCTGCGGGGCTTGGATCTGAGTGTCAGGCCCGTTCGAGGGCTCCCCCCCGGACTCTGTGTGTCCTAACTCCGGGGACTCTGTGTGCCAGCCTCAGTGTCCACTCCTGTGCCGTGGGCGCTGGCAGAAGGATGGAAGCAGGTCCGTCCTGGGAGCAGGTCACGGGTGCTGGGTCAGGGACTGCTGTGGAGGATGTCCCTGGGGGTTGAGTGGGGGCAGAGCCTGCTTGTGAGGTGGAAGGCAGGCGACTAAATCCGTGCGGCCACCGGCCACCTCTCCCACCTGGAATGTCCCCACGTCCTCGTGACAAATCTCTTTCACATCTCTTGACCCAGCAATTGCGCCTGGCGGATGGTGCCCCCCGCCCTCCAGGGAGCCTCTAATGGCCAGACCCTGCTCCTGGGCGGGAGGAGGCTGAGGAGGGTCCACGGTGGTTTATCTGTCCGGGTGCAGACTGGGGGTGGGGCAGGCTGGGCAGCCTCTCTGGGAGAAGCCAGCAGCTGACATCTGAGGGCACTGGCCGTTCCTCTCTGTGGGCTGCACCTGTTATCTACGACACTGCGAGGCAGGTGCTGTGATGCACCTCTTTTACCGACAGGGCCACTGTGGGGAGCAGAGAGCTTTCCCGAAACTTCCATCTCATTCGGAAGTCCCCGGGGCACCCTTCCCACAGAGCCCCGTGTTACCCCCCCCGCGCTGGGGCTCCCCGGGCAGGGGATGCCGGCCGACACTGGGTGTGGACCCCAGTCCCCAGAGCTCTCTGGGAGGGCTTTCCTGCCTCACTGCGTCCGTCTGCACGGGGGACGATGCGGGGCGGCTGTAGGAATTAAATGAGCTACTCAGCGTGGGGGGCTTAGCCTTGTGCCGGGCAGTGAAACTCCCCGTGATGGGGACAGGGCTGGACAGACAGGCGGATGGACAGATGGCCTCTCCGTGCGGCCGCGTGGGGCCTCTGCGGCTTCTGGGTCTGGGCTGCACTCCCTGCCCTGTCGTGGCTAGTGCTTGGCCTTGGCCGTGAGCCAGGCTCCTGCCACCCCGCCACCCTGACTCGCCAGAGCCCGAGCCCTGCTTCCCTCCAGAGGGTGGTCGATACCCCGGCTCCTTCCTGGCCTCTAATTGCTCCTGTCGGCTGGCTGCTGTCTGCGATGGTGGCCCCACACCCCGCAGTGAGATGGATGGCGAGGTTTCTGGGAGGCCCGGTCCCTGCTAAATCCAGGGCGCTGTGGGGTTGGAGAATGGGGCGGCTGAGGGCAGAGGGTCTGACACCTGGGGTCCCGTCTCCCGGCCCTTGCTGGCTGTGTGACCTGGGGCAGGCGACCCCGTGTGGGTCTCAGTTTCCCCACCCCTGAAATGGGGTCAGGATGGAGACGCCTTGCTGGGCAGTGGGATTGCACGTGGCCTGGCAGGAGGTGAGGGCCGTTATTACTGTGATGGTGGCTGTCATGGTTTTGACGGCGGTTCCTCCCAAGTCGCTGTGCCTGGTGTCAGTGTGGCCTCCCGCGTTGGGAGCAGACAGGTGGCCTTGGGGCCTGGGGCGCGTTCCTGGGCAGGGAGGGCATGGGGTTGCTCCTCAGTCCCCCTCTGGATGGGGCTGTGGCCCAGCCCCCGCCTCCCTCTTGGTCCCACTGCAGGCCCTGGCCACTCACATCCCTGCTGCCCGCCCCTTAGCCTTGGTCTGGTGGCCCTTGCCCTGGCTGGTAGAGGAGGAATGGAGGGAGAGAGGCTCCGACCCCATCTTCGCCCACCACCCACCCTCGCCTGTTGCAGTCCAGCGGGGCCTGGGACCTTGGTGAACGCTGGGTGGCCGCCTCTGCAGCTTTCAGGGGAGCTGGCTCGGGGCGGGCTGCCTCAGCTGTCACTGCAGAAGGAAAACAAAATATCCTACCCGCGGCTTCTCAATGGAAAGGCCTCGGAGCCTGCCTCCCTCCCGCCCTGCTGCTTGGGCTGCTGGCTACCCCAGGGACGAGGACCAGGCGACACCACTGCAGGGGACAGGAAGGCTCCTTGTTCACCCGTGTGGGAAGATGTACCCATGGACCTGGGCCGACCCTGGAAGGGCAGTGAGCCACCTCCACGTCTCAGGGCACCTGGCTTGTGCTGTGCCTGAAGTCCCCAAACTCCAGCCTGCAGGGAAGCCTTCTGGGTCATGTGTACCCCTTGGGACCAGGACCCGATCTGTGGGTCAGTGGGGTCCAGTTTAGAGCTTCTGCAGAGCATGACTGAAGCTGGTTCATGCTGGCCTGGAAGGTTCCCAGGGCCTGGGGTGGGCGCTGAGGGTCTTGGCCCTGGTACCCAGTGCAGAGGTGGCCTGGAGTGGAGCCCGGGCTGCTGTCACCGCCTCGCCCATCTCTGTGGGCGCCATGGGTGCTCCATCAACATCCGTTCTTCTCTCTTCTGGAAGATGTGCTTCCTGTGGCCCTGCACAGGAAGGGTGTGGCTGCTGTGGCCAGTGTGGCCGCTGGCCAGGGGAGGCTGGGCTGAGAGGGAGGATTTATCCTGAGCCTCCAGTTTGAGTAGTCACAGGTACTGGAGGGGACCGAGGCAATGGCCTGCCCTGCTCCTGTGGCTGCCAGGTCTGGTGGGAAAGGCTCCAGCTGGGTCTGGAGAGGGCAAAAGGTCAAGGCCTCCATGGAGCCCTCCCCTCCTATAGCCAGGAACCCATAGCCCCCATCCTCTTCCAGCTCTCCCCTCCCCCCTCCCCACCCCCA
>PVKP010032154.1:0-26228 GCA_004027715.1 Plecturocebus donacophilus | reverse complement strand
GAGAGAGAGAGAGAGATAGGTGTTGGTGGTTGGCTGGGTGGGGGAGAGAGAGAGAGAGAGAGAGAGAGAGAGAGAGAGAGAGAGAGAATGTGTGTGTGTGCTTGTGTGTGTTGAAGTAAAGGAAAATCTGAAATGTTCAGGGTTTTGAAGAGAATTGAGGAGTTCTGAAATAGTTTTTGCAGAAAGTGAGTAAAGAATTAGCTAAAGAAACAGTAGAACTGTTTAGGGGTTTAGAAAGCCTACTAAGGTTATTGATGATAAATTAGTATGCAATTAATCTATTATGTTAAGTAATTTTCTCAAAGCAATGTTTTGACTTTCTAGGTACAAGAACAGAGAAAACAAGTTTAAACAGGGATGCAATGATGCTAGATGAGTTTTATTTGAAAAAAAAAAAATAGAAGGGGTGGGGGAAAGTAAGGTTTGGGAAGAGAATTTTCAATTGAAGACTTCTAAGCTTGGGGTAAAGGTAAACAAATGCAGGAGGAGAGGACAAATTTGCAGTTTTAGGGTAATTAAATGAAGATGCTGGTGTAATCCACTTGACTTTAAACAGGCGAGGTAGGAAGATAGAAGACCACGGTCAGAAAGCAAGAAACTTGAATGAGCGGTTTGGGAGGTGGAGCGATTTGGATAAGAAAAAAACACAATTATGACTGTAGGAGTGGGTGGCTGGGAAAAGTGCAGAAGGGTTTGGCCATGATGAAGCCAATAAACTGAGGAGTGTGGGTGGAAAATACAGTCATCTGAGATAATTGCAGAAATTGTTTAGTGTAGACCAGTACCTTGACAGGTGACATGAATAAAGGGAAACGGTATGGAGGCAATTACTTCGCACTAATAATGGATCAATAATCATAGTTGAAATAATAATTAATATCTACTGATTACTTTCTCACTGCCAAGATTTGTTTTATATGCATTATCTCAACCTTTACAATAAACTAAGGCTAGGTCATTGTTCTCCCCTCTTTAGAGCTGAGGAAACTAAAATAACAGGAAATGTTATATTCAAATAAGGGGCTCTTTGACTAGAGAATTTATAATCTTAACTGTGAGTTTGCAATACTGATTCAACAAGCTGTTGCAAGGATTAATTGTGATATGTAAATGTGAAAAATGTAAGTGAATTTGATTGTTAAACTCTATAATGAATACAAATATAAAAATGTAAGGCATTATTAGAATCATGATTGTTTCTTTGCTTCTCCAAGCTAATTTCTTCTCTACTGCATGTTCAACTAATTAAACCCATGCTTGGGTGAATAAAGTCACAACCCATTAGTCTACAGTGAGAATGTGGGCTTTGGTCAAAAGAAGTAGGATATCTGGGTCCATAAAGAGAGTCAGCAAATGTGTTTCTCCATTCATTTCAGTGGAGCGCTAACAGCCGTAATTCACTCGTTGGTCCTTCTCTTGTGGTGATACAGAGTTGATGAAGATTAACAAACCCTGAGTTTCAGGACATTTTTTCCCTCCAAATTACACTAGCCTGAAAAGCAAAAGGAACTCCCATGAATGACTGAAAAACAATTAAATGCACACTATGCTCATAAGCTGTAGATGCAATTATATTGCAGATGGCAGATGAGGATGATTCGAAGTCAGGAAAGTCTTCATATATTAGATGGACCATATGCTTGACTTTGAGTGGTGAGAAGGATTTAGATAAACCCTGAGTAGCACACAGGGCTTTTAAGGCAATCAGTGAAATGGTGCTGTATCCTCTATCGTGGGATACCTTTAGTACATTCTTCCTGATTTATCCAGAGGGTTGATGCAATTGGAATTTTTGTTATCTAGACTCTCTAAAATTATAGGTTATATAATTTTCTTCAGACTATCATGGATGGGAGAAGATATGACTTCAGATACTTTTTCTGAGTGTCTAGGATATTGCACAAGGCATTTCTTAGAGAAATATATATACACATTCCCAGTGAGTAATCTTCCATATTTAAACCAGTGAATTTGCCAACTGATTGACTCTGCAGAAGGAAAGATGTGTTTACTGTGATGTTGTGTTGTATTTATTGATATGTCTCTTTGATGCACATAGTGCAAAGACACTGGTGGCAATGCATCTTTGTAGCTTTATGGTAACAGTTATGTAAGTATGTCCATCATGTAGCTGATGTTTCAAGGATTTATACCTTCCAGTTGGGATCTATCCTTGGCAAATCATGAAGATGAGTGAGAATCTCAGTTTAGAATGCTTGAAGAAAGCCACCTGGTCCTTTTTTTTCTCTGTCCCTTTACACGCACATACAAACATGCATGCATGCTTGCACACACACAAACACTTAAACACCTTCCGCTAAACAAATGAAACAAAAAGATGTGAATCCATTCTTAATGCCAGAGCTAATACATGCATATACTGCAGCTTCAAAAATAATAAAAATAAAATGAAATTTGCCAGGCCCTTACTTCTGAACAGGTTTAATGATGATGGACACATACATGAATATAACATTTGAAGGATTTAAATTTAAGCATTCAAAGCCTCCATTCTCTGATCTATTATTTCACTAGGATTTGAAGCATGAAACCTAAAGAAAGTATTTCTTTCCCCTTGGAAGCAGGCACATAGCTCCCATTAACTCCAGCAGGAGGAATTATACATGAGAACGAGGGCAGACAATAGACAAATAAGTATGCATGTTCAGTTGCTAGATTAACCCAATAGCCTATGATAGATCTTTGAGAGCCTTTATAGTCTATGAGATCAATAATCCATTATAGCTCATACTGGTGACTAAATGACTTTGGGGATTGGTAATGGCATCTAAAATCTTTTACCTTTAAGCCATGGCTTGTAATAAATCCTAAGTTCCTTTCAGACATCACCACCTGATTGCAATAAGGTAGTCTCAGATTCAGCAGCTTAAGGAGGACAGAGTAAATGATAAGCACTCAATACATATTTAGTAGATGAAACGATGAACAAAGAGGAAAATAATACTATTTCCGCTGTCATATCTCATCTGATTGTTGCCTCTTCCTTGGCTGGGCCCATTCAAGTTCTGCCTGATATTGTGTGATATGGTTTGGATATTTGTCTCACCCAAATCTCATTTTGAAATGGCATTCTGAGTATTGGAGGCAGGGCCTGGTGGGAGGTGTTTGGGTCATTGGGGTGAATACCTCATGGCTTGGTGCTGTCCGCATGATAGTGAGTGAGTTCTTGCCAGATCTGGTCCCACCACAACTCCCAGCACCAGTTCTGCTATTGCCATATAACATGCCTGCTTCTTCTTCAGCTTCTATCATGAGTAAAAGCTCCCTGAGGCCTTCTTAAAAGTTAAGCCAATGCCCACACCATGCTTTCTGTGCAGCCTGCACAATCATGAGCCTATTAAACTAAAATTCTTTACAGATCAACTCGGTCTCAAGTATTCCTTTATGCCGACACAAGAATGACCTAATACACCATGTTATCTCTTCTCATCTCTGATCTAATACTGGTTGCATCTGCTTCTCCCCTTCTGTTAGTCATAGTGTTTCTTCTAAATTAGGATATACTTTGTTATTGGATTTGCCAATCAATGACACATTTTTGAGAGAGGGAAGTGGGAGGAATGCAATCCATTTTATTCTGTGGATGAGCAACATCACTAACGATCAGGGAAATGCAAATCAAAACCACAATTCGATACAACCTTACTCCCACAAGATTGGCCATAATAAAAGAAAAAAATAAATGTTGGCCTGGGTGCAGTGAAAAGGGAACACTTCTACCCTGATGGTGGAAACATTAACTAGCACAACCACTATGGAAAACAGTGTGGAGATTCCTTAAAGAAGTTAGAGTAGAATTACCATTTGATCCAGCATTTCCACTACTGGGTAGTGGAGGAAAAGAAGTCATTAGATGAAAACGATACCAAGAAAAAAAGAAGTTATTACACAAAAAAGATACTTGCGCACACATGTTTATAACAGCACAAATCACAATTACAAAAAAGGGGAACCAACTGAAATGCTCATCAATCAATGAGTGGATAAAGAAAATGTGACATGTATACATATATACACACTACTCAGCCATAAAAAGGAATGAATTAATGGCACTCACAGCACCTGGCTGGGATTGGAGACTATTACTCTAAGTGAAGTCACTCAGGAATGAAAAACCAAACATCATATGTTCTCATTCATAAGTGGGAGCTAAGCTTTAGGATGGAAAATCATAAGAATGACACAGTGGACTTCGGGAGCTCAGGCAGAAAGATTGGGAAAGGGGTGAGGAATAAATGACTGCAAATTGAGTTCAGTGTGTACAACTCAGGTGATGGGTACACCAGATTTCACAAATGACCACTAAAGAACCTACTCATGTAACCAAATACCACCGGTTCCCCAAAAACCTATGGAAATAAAAAATGAATAAACTAGAGATAAATACAAAAAGAAATACTTTTGCTCTCTATGTTAATATTCCCATATTTACTTTTCTTTTTAAAATTTTATTGTTTTATTATTTATTTTATTTTTAGAGATAGAGTCTCACTCTGTCACCCGGGCTGGTGTGCAGTAGCACAATCATCATAGCTTACTGCAGCCTCCAACTCCTAGGCTCAAGCTACTCCCACCTCAGCTTTCTTAGTAGCTGGGACTACAGGTGTATGCCACCACACCCAACTACTTCCAATTTAATATGACTCACTTTTAAAGGAATTATGGACCCAATGCACACTGTGATTTTCTACTAATGAGACTTTATACAATCTCAAGATTTGATCTGTGATCATACAGAGTTGATAGTTTTGTTACAGAGATAATACATGATCACAGGGAATTATGAAAATGACATCAGATAAATAATCGTTACTTCCTGTTAAGCACTACTGATAAATATTGAACAAACTCTTATTGATGTGTATACATGTAGGTATGTATACATATCCATATTCTCTAAGGTATATAATTATCATAGTGACCCTAGGAGACATTGCAATCACCCTAATTATACGGATAGAAAAACAAGATAAAAGAGGTTAAATAATTTATCCAAAATTACACAGCTTGTATACGAAAGACATGGGATTCAAATCCAAGTTTGCCTATGGCCAGTAAAGCAACTTCTGCCAAGGTGAATCGATGTCAAATTTTGGGTTTCTGATTAAAATAATAATGAGAATACTTAGGTTGGGCTATTAGTGAATGCCATTAACTTAAATTTATTCCTAAATAAATAATATATTTTGGATAGCTTGGTGGTGATATTCACATTGAGAGGAAATGGTCATAAGGAGATCTGTACTGTAATTTTCCTGACTGCAGCACAGATAAAATCAGTTCACTGAGACCATGTCATTGTAGCAGAGAAAGTTTAATTGATGTGAGGCCAGTGGGAGAACTGGAATCATCACTCAAATCGGTCTTAATGAAGGCTTGGAGTTTAAGGTTTTATGGGCAATTTTGTGTGCATGGGGGCTACGGAATAGCTGCTGCTGATTGGCTGGGGATGAAATCACAGGGGTGTGGAAAACAGTCCCTGTGCTGAGCCTACTTTTGGGTGGAGGCCACAGGATCAGATGAGTCATGAGTTAGGATTCCAGGTGAAGTCACTCTTAAAGATATCTCAAAAAAATTCTTACTTTCTACAATAGTAATATTATCCACAGGAGCAATTTGGGAAGTTACAAATCTTGTTACCTCTGACTCCTGAGCACGAAAGGATTACAGAAACCCCACCTATCTTGTGACCTCTAGCTACATGACTTCTGAGAAGTAAAGGATTATAGAAATTTCACTTATATTTTAGCAGCGTTCTGGCCCCTCATGGGATCATATGGTTGTGGCCTTTCATTAGTCTTACAAAAGGCCCCTTTTGGTTCCTGAGCAAGGAGGGGTTAACTTTAAGGGAGGTACTGATATTAATCTTGTTTTCAAATTAAACTCTAAACTAAATTCCTCCTAAAGTTAGCATGGCTTATGCCCAGGAATGACCAAGGACAGCTTGGAGGTCAGAAGCAAGAGGAAGCAACTATATTTCTTTTACTGTCATAATTTTGGAAAGGTGATTTCATTATTTAAAAAGTGAAAATTTCAGATTGTCTAAATATTTTCAAGCTTAAAGTACTTTCTCTGGGGTTAAATTTAATCATTTGAGTTATAGCCTTTTTTCTTAATTTATATATGTCTATACGATCTTCAGAGTCAAATACTAGCATGTACCATCAAAGTGGTAATCTAGGTCCTAGGAATGCAGATGTGAATAAGGTATAAATATCCTTTCCCTGAATACTGGGGATATTTCCCCACCTTTGGGGTATAGGTATAGTGAAAATGATTGATTGACCCTGGAGATGGTAAAAATTAACACTACTTCACTGACTCTCCTTTCATAAGAAACAAAAGCAGTAAGCCACTGAGGAAGGAGTGGAACATCCTCTCCCACCTCATGCCATTGAGGGAGGGCAGAAGAAACATCAATGTGCCTTGGGGAGGGATAAGAAACTCTCCAGCCCTCCCTGCCTTTTGTGAGAAACAGGCAGAGATCCACTGGTTCTGGGGAAACTAGAGTGGAAGCAAGATGATCTGCCCATGGAGGAAGAGCATGAAAACCTAGGCCCAGGGTCTTGCAATGATAGAAGGCAGAGGGAAGGGACAGGAGACTTTGGCTGTCATTGGGAAGAGAGACAGGAAAACTGAAATACCCAATTCAAAATCTTAGGTGCACAAGCCTCATGTAAGACTAAACTTGAATCAAGAAAACCAAGTAGTGCCCACTGTCTCCACTATGAGAATAATATTGAAAACAAGCAAGAATAGTTTACCACTGGAGAAAGGTCAAGAAAAGAGATGCTCTCTATGATATCAGGGTTGCTGAAAGCTGAATGTAGAGCAGGAAGACCAAGAAAATTCTTCCCATCACGGAAATAATTTGAACTTGATATAGAGCAGGGACCTCCTTTTTAGGGGCAGTGCTTCCCAAGCATGGAAATGAAAGAAAATTCCGAATTCCTTCAGGAGAAATTCCAGGCACCTAGCAGGCCCTGAGAAGTAAGTAACTTGTTAAACAACAAGGTAATAGTAGCCTGAAACAATAGTCAAGGAAGATAGAGTGTGGAAGCTTTTGGTTTCCCTACTGAAACCAATAAATATATATATGTTTATATCTACATAAAGATAACAACTTATGTTCTTGAATTGTCTTTCAAAAACTTGGAGACCCACGGCCTCCACAGAAGACCCCCACCGAACAGATGTATTGGCACATAGACCTCAGATAAAAGGGAACAGAAGACTGAACTCTGACTGCTGTTCTTTGTTACAAATTTCTTCCTGTGGGGCTTGGAAGGAGTCCTATCCTTGAGCCTGTTAATTTTTTTTTTCCTGGCCTCAAATAGGTAAACAAAGCTTTTCTTCTTTTACCAAATGCAAAAGTAAAAAATAAAAAGTAAAAAATTGAACCTACCTATGACCTGTAAGCCCTACATTTCAATGTGTTTCACCCTTTCAGGCCAAAATCAATGTGTAACTGCCATGCATTGATTTTTTATTTTGCCTGTAGCTTCTGCTTTCCTGAAATTATCCCTGACTTTAAGAACCCTTACTTGCAAACCACTGGAGAGGCCAGGACTGAGCATCAGCTGCCTGGTTCCCCTTGCTTGGCATCTTGCAAATAAATGCCTACTTTCTATTGCTGCAAAAATCCTCAGTGTGGATATCTGGTTTTATTGTGCCAGGCAAGTTGCCCCTAGTTCACTTCTATAACAGTCTGTGGTGCACTAAGGATAATGATACTAATAACTGTATTTGAACACAATTGAATCTCACATACAAATGACCTCACAGGAAAAGAAACATAACAATTTTCAGGACTATATACTATTTCCCTCAATCCCTACTCTCTTTCTACATATAATATATATATATTATGATATTGGTCAAAAAATGTAAGACACCCAAAAGTGTATTATAGTCATTAGCAAGTAGAAATGACCCTCATGAATATAGACATTAAAATTTAAACAAAATTTTGGAAGATCAAACCCAACAACTAATAAAAAGATGTATTTATCTTGTCTAGGATTTTTTAAGAAAAAAAATTAAGATTGACTCAACATTCAAAAATAAAAAAATATCAGTTGTCATATTAAAAAAAATTACCTCAGTAGATGTAGAAAAAGTATTCAACAAAATTCAAGATGCATTCACGACAGAAGCTCTCAACCTGTAAAGGGCATTTATTTTAAAACTTCAGCTAATACTGTTTTTAATGGCAAAAGACCATTTTCCTCCTAAGATTAGGAACAAGGCAAGTGTCTTACTCTGTTTGCACTGTTATAACAAAAGATTTTCCACTGAGTAATTTATAAATAATAGAAATGTATTGCCACAATTCTGAAGTCAAGAAAGACCAGGATCAAGGTGCTAGCAGATTCGATGTCAATGAGGCCAGAGCTCCTTCCTCATTTTGCATCCTTACATGACAAGAGGGCTATAAGATTTTTGCAAAAATTCATAAAATGCTGAAAGAAATTAAGGATGACAAATAAAGAGACATACTGTGTTCATGGATTGAATGTCTTAATATTGATAATATGTCATCTTTTCTCTAATTGATGTATAGATTCAATTTAAATCTAGTCAAAATCTCAGCATGTTTTTATGGAGATTGACAAGCTTATTCTAAAATGGAAACAAAATAACTAGAATTTCCAAAACATATTTGAAAATAACTAATTTGGAGACTTATATTACTGGATCTCAAGACTTACTATAAGACTATACTGATCAAGACAGTTTGATATTGTCAAAATAATAAATATATAGGTCAATAAAATAGAATGGAGTGCCTAGAAATAAACCCAGATAGACCCAAATCAATTTAATTTCAGTAAAACTTCCATGTTAATTCAAAAAGGATGATAGTCTTTTTAAACAAATGGTCCAAGAGCAGTTCAACTTCCACTTAGAAGACATGATCCTCATAATACAGTGAAAATTAACTTGATATGAGTCATAAACCTACAAGTAAAGCCTCTGTTGTAAAACTCCTAGCAGGCAAAATGGAAGAAAATATTTGTGACTTCAATCTGACAAACATTTCCAAGCTAGAGTACAAAATACATGAACTATGAAAGAACAAATTGATAGATTGGAAATTATCAGTATTAAGAACATCTACTCTTTTGAATGATATTATTAAGAAAATTTAAAAATAAGCATCATTTGATGCCTCCTTGTCATTAGACATAACCTCTAGAACTGGGAGAGAATACATTTCTGTTGTTTTAAGCTATCTAGTTTGTGGTAATATTTTACAGCAGACCCAGAAAACTAATATGATCAGTATTAAACACAGCAAGCAATAGTATCTGAGTGTCATATAAAATTGTTTGCATACTTTATATGAATTGGCAGTTTTTCTTGGGAAACAGTAATCTATGACAGGTCAGAATAGCCTCTTCTAAATGAAGATGAAATTGATATATCTAATAGTAAGTTGCCTGAGGAAGTGGCTCAGACTTCCAGTTCAGTCACTCTTGCTGTGTTGTTGTCTGTCTTCTGGACACACTTTGGTTTCATGTGAAGTTCCCTCTAAACAACATATAAAGGAAATAAAATATTCATGCAGATAGTCCCACATGACATGTGAGCATCATTTGAAGGTGAAGTGCTGGGACATGGCTGCATCAGGGGTAGTTCTGAAGGTTAGTGGAAAAAGAAGATCCCCCTGGTGAGCAGAACTTCAAACAGGGCACTTAGGTTTTATCTTTGTCTGTAAGGAGAGGTGGCCAGTGGTAAAGATCTATGAAAATTCATAGTGGCTAATTGTTTAGCCAGATCACCATCTTCCAGGCAGTTGGAAGGAACATGGTGGAAAAGTTGATGACAAGGAGGCCTGGGGAAATGATCATGAATTGTGAGAATGTATGTTTCTCAATAGAAATGTTAATCAAAGGGCATCCATTGCAAATAAGACACTCAATAATGACGTAGATCAGATGTCCTATTTTGTGGGTGTCAGTAAGCCTCCTTCTCCAACCATCCCAGTGTTTCCTCAATGGATTTATGAGGAAAGGTGACTTTCTTGTCAGTTGGACAAGAACACTCAGTTGGATATGACTATGATGGAAGCATGGAAGATTATATATGAGGGAACAACATAGGCTGATATGACATGGGCTGATATTGCCATAGCTGGGTGCCCAATCAGCCAACAGTGGGGTCCAAGGCTACACCTTTTCCTGGGAGTTTGAGGAGGACAGGACAGCCATATAATAGCAGATTGATAACAGAAGATGCCTTTCACCATTGAAGGGGAATCAATTTGTTCTTGGTGAAATAGCTTTTTACTAAGAAAATGGATTTTCCTTTGCACATATGCTTTTTTTTGACCTTCATCACCATATTTTATTTTCTAACAGCATTCCAAATAACGTTGATCGAATAGATGTAGACCTTAGATCTATGCCTACGAGATTCATAGGTTTTATATCTATTCTTTTACCCCAGAATAACTTTTGATGATGTAGTTACAGCTCAGGTGGGGTAACAACACCTTGCAGAGCTGTGGTGTTTCCTTATATGCTGTTTATAATACTCTGACAAGTGACCTACATAGGAAATCATTTCTCCCAAAGCCAAAACATAGTGATCTAGAAAACAAGAGTTAGAGGTGGGAGTAGAACCATAATTGATCCACTTGCAAAAGTTTTATTTCTGTCTTCATGGTGTTTTAAGTGTTATTAGAGGGAGAAGTCATTATGTCCTGGAGAAATTATAGACAGACTTGTGAGCAGCTGTATAGCTTTTTCAGTAGCTTCTCTGACAAGATCCTATAAATCACTAGTATTTGTGACACTGGAGCCTGCTTCCTGGAAGTTCTTGATATTTCCAGTACCTTCCTAGATAGTTTTTGGTAATCACTAACTTTGATGCTATAGGCAACTAAGCTTTTGGTGAATTTTCTTCTGACATTTGTTCTCCAGCTGTTCCAGTGCCTGTGTAAGCCTCAAATTCCCTGTATTAAACCCTTCCTGCTTGAAATACATAGAGTAGCTTCTGTTTGTTTTCTTTTGTTTTGTTTTGCCTGAACTCTAGTTGATATAGGGTTTTTATGATTTGGTTATGTTCCCTGGGAGAGAAAAAAAAAACACCAAAGGGGTACAGGTTAGGGACTGGCATGAAATGGTACCTGTAATAAATTGGGGAAAAGCAGTTATAGGTAGCCACAGGAAACCTAGTGTAGTGGAATGAAGCTTTAAGAAAATCTTTATGTCATGGATATAATGAAGTTTTTACTTTTATAAAGATAATGTTAAATATTTCCTGGAAAGAGCTATTTAGTATATAAAACAGTTTCACATTCATTGCCCCCCTTGGATTTGAAGAGAGGTCTCATAATGGAGAGGTGAAATATGCATCCTCCATCTCATTTGAATCTACTTAGCCACCTCATCTGTGACAGGCAACACAGGTGCTAAATACTCTTTAAAAATGATAAAACTGAAGCTTTGAACTAGTAGGTTTATTTCACTCACTTATTCATTGAACAAATGTACATTGGTCTCTATTTATTTATTTATTTTTTGAGACGGGGTCTCTGTTGCCCAGGCTGGAGTGCAGCTGTGTGATCAAAGCTCGCTACAGCCTTGAACTTTAGTGCTCAAGCAGTTCTCCCACCTCAGCCTCCCAAGTAGCTAGATCTGTAGGCATGCACCACTGTGCCTGGCAAATTGATTTTATTTCTATTTTTGTAGAAATGAGTCTCACTATGTTGCCCTGCTTGATTGTGAACTTCTGGGCTCACACAATCCTCCCACCTCAACCTCCCAGAGTGCTGAGATGACAGGCATGAGCCACTGTGCTCGGCTGCCCTGGTCATTTAATGTGTATCAGGTATTGTGTTAGACATCAGGGATAAAAGAATAAATGACACTAACATCTCCCTACCCTCATGCCTATTTAGTGAGGAAAACAGACATTAATTAAATGATTTTTAGTATGATAAACGCTTTTACAAATGAGAGAGCAAAGAATGCTATGGAGATTTTTACCTTAGTGATTCTCAGGGAAGGACTTCCTGAGGAGCTTATATCTAAACTGTTCCTGGAACTGGAAGGATGAGTGAGCAATGGTGCCTCACCCAGATTTACACAGGCAGGAAACGTAAAAGTATGGAATGCCATTCAGATCCCCGACTCCTGCTCTAATTATCTACTCACTATACAAGGTCAGCACTGTGACTGCTTTTC
Organism: Plecturocebus donacophilus; assembly: GCA_004027715.1. Lineage (NCBI taxonomy): Eukaryota > Metazoa > Chordata > Mammalia > Primates > Pitheciidae > Plecturocebus > Plecturocebus donacophilus. Next base: position 14,013 of record PVKP010032154.1, on the reverse strand, counting down.
TGACATGGGAGAGGGAGGCTGTGAGGTGTTTGCATTAATCAAATATAAATAAGATATCAAGTCTTCTATGGCTCAGTCAGCTTGACTATTGCTTCCTTATAAAAACTATACATTTCAACAGAATATTTAAAATCCATGTGGTGGAGCATAAGCAGTCCCAATACTTTATAAAGACTCATTTCTTTTCTAAGGTACATAAATGAGACTAAACTTTTAGACTGAATCCTATGAGATTGTTGATATTTAATCATTTTGATTTCAAAAATGACAGTTTCTATGGTTCTTACCTATACTGAGCTAACAAACCCTGTTCAGTGTTAAAGTGTTCCAAGCAATTCTTTTACAAAGACAAGATGTACTTCAATAAAATGTAATTGCTGTAGGTAGAAACAGTATGAGACCCAGATAATCACCAAGTTTAGAAGAACTCAGAAGTTCCAAAGCTGTGTAACAGTCATGGAGAGAAATAACTTTTTAGAAGTTGTCTAATTACAAATTGACTTGACCAGGTCAATAATTTGAGAACTGAAGATGTACAGGATATAATTGACTGTTCTGGTTGAATCAATAACAAATTGACTTAAAAATGGTCTAAATTATAGTGGAAACCATGGTGACAGTTAGAAGCATGCTTTCTAAATGTAAATTGCTTGAAAGTCTGAAATGAGCCATTGTCCCGTAATAGTAGGATGAAGTCTGAAACAAATAAATATTTTCACTCCTGGCATTTGTTACTAAGAAATATTTACAAGCAAACTAATGTAATTTTAAGATTTGCGTTGAGAAACTCTCATTTTAGGAAAATTTACATACTTAGTTTCAAACACCATGTTTTCTGGGAAGGTGAGGAAACATGTCTCCTTATGTTGATGATGAAAATTCAAATTGGCAACATCTTTCAGGAGAATTTGCTAATACAAAAAATATCAAAGAATATTTACAACATACATTCTCAACAGGGGTGATACAACCTGTAAGAGGGTGACAGATTGGTCAGGGCATTGAATCTCATTCTTTTAATGTGTATAAAAGAATACACATAAAATACATATTTCATATGTATATGTACATATATACATATGAAATATGTACATCTAAGCTTTATACATTAAGAGAATTTCATATATACATAAAATATATACATATATACAGAATGTTTGTGTTATAAAAATTACATCAGGAGGTGATTAGGAAAAAAGGCTAGAAAAGCTTCTTGGGAGAGTAATGAAAAAAAGGAAGAGAAACACTTATTTACACCTTCAGAAAAAAAAAAGCATATTTCTACGAAGTATCAATGGGCTTATTTTTAAAATGGAGTTACTGATGTCAAGGATGCTGTATACATGGCTTCATTGCATAGGCATGATTGATTAAATAATTGACCATTGGTGATCAACTTAAACCATTCAATCCTCTCACCCCTACCCAGAGGTTGGGCTAAAAGTTCCAACCCTTTAATCATGCCAAGGTTTTTCCATTGACCAATCCTTATCCTGAAGCTACCTAGGAGCTATCAGCCGCCAGTAGATTTAATCCTATGGAATTGTTAATTCTATGCAAAAGGACATCACTTTTGAGATTCTAAGAATTTTAGGAGTTGTATGTTAGGGAACAGAGACAAAGACTAAATATATATTTTATAGTATCATATACCTTTTGAGCCAATAAACCAACAAGTATAATAATTTATACATACAAAAATCAATCAGACAAGAGAAAGAAAGAAATGGCATCTAAAACAGTAAAGAGGAAGTCAAAGTGTTGCTGTTTGCTGATGATATGATTGTATCCCTAGAAAATCCTAAAGACTCATCCAAAAAGCTCCTAGAACTGGTAAATGAATTCAGCAAAGTTTCAGGATACAAAATTAATGTACATAAATCAGTAGCTCTGCTGTACATTAACAGCAATCAAGCTGAGAATAAAATCAAGAACTCAACCCCTTTCATAATACTGAAAAAATATAAAATACTTAGAAATTTACCTAACCAAAGACATGAAAGACCTTTACAAGGAAAACTACAAAACACTGGTGAAAGAACTCATAAATGACACAAACAAATGGAAACACATTCTATGCTCATGCACTGAAAGAACAATATTGTGAAAATGCTCCCCAAAGTAGTATACAGATTCAGTGAAATTCCCATCAAAATAGCACCATCATTCTTCCCAGAACTAGAAAAAATAATCCTAAGCTCACATAGCCAAAGTAATATTAAGCAGAAAGAACAAATCTGGAGGCATCACATTACCTGGACTTCGAAATTTACTGTAAGGCCATAGTCATCAAAACAGCATGGTACCAATATAAAAACAGGCACATGGAACAGTGGAACAGAATAGAGAACCCAGAAATAAAGCCAATTAGTTACAAACAACTGATATTTGACAAAGCAGACAAAAACGTAAAGTGGGGAAAGAACACTCTATTCAACGAATTGTGCTTTGATAATTGGCAAGCCATAAGGAAAAGAATGAAACTGCATCTTCACCTCTCATTCTAGAGAGGGCTGAGAACTTATCCCAAACCATGAGCCTCCCCATTGAGAAAGCAAGCAGACTCACAGTTTTCTGGCATATCAGGGAGCCTGCAGGGGTGATCCAGTTCCTTCAAAGGATCTGTGGATTCTCTCAACTTTCCTGGTGTATTCCTGTGGTAGTTCATGGAGCACAAGTTCGTGATATGTGTCTCCACAGGCTGCTCTGTCTGTCAGAGCAGGAGCTGCAAGCTAGTCCTGCCTCCTGTCTGCCATCTTAATCTGAGCTCTATTGATTCTTATATGTTAAACCATCCCTGGATCGTTAGAATAAGACTTAGTCGATAATGGTACATTATCCTTCTGATATGCTATTTATTTCTGTTAGCTAGTATTTTGTTGTGGAGTTTTGCATCTATGTTTATCAGGGACATTATTCTGTAGTTATTTTGTTGCTGTTATATTCTTTCCTGGTTTTGGTATCAGGGTAATACTGAATTCATAGAATGAGTTAGGGAAGAGTCTTTCTTTTTCAATCTTTTGAAACAGTTTTAATAGAATTGTTATCAACTCTTCTTTGACTGTCTGGTAGAATTCAGCTGTGAATACTTGTAGTCCTAAACATTTTTTTTGGTATTTTTTTTTTATTATTGATACAATCTCACTGCTTTTTATTGGTTTACTTAGGGTTTCTATTTCTGCCACTTTTAATCTAAGAGGGTTTCCAGCATTTATTAATTTCCTCTAGATATTCTAGTTCCTGTGCATAGAGGTGTTCATAGTAATTTCAAATGAAGTTTTGTATTTCCATAGTGTTAGTTGTAATATCTTCAGTTTCATTTCTAATCAGGCTTATTTGAATCCTCTCTGTTTTCTTGATTAATTTAGCTAATAGTCTATCAAACTCCTTTGTCTTTTCAAATATCGAATTTCTGTTTCATTTATCTTTTGTATTTTTTGTTTCAAATACATTTAGTTCTGCTCTAATTTTTGTTATTTTCTTCTGCTAGTTTTGGTTTTCGTCTGTTCTTGTTTCCCTAGTTCCTTGAGGTGTGACATTAGGTTGTTAATTTGTGATTTTTCAGACTTTTTGATGTAGGCATTTAACACTATACAGTTTTTAATTGTTAAGCGGAGAAATCCAGTGATCTTATAATTACTGATATGTTGAACATGATCTTTTGTTTGTGACTCAGAAACCTTTAGAATCTTCATTTTGACCTTTACATTCTGAAATTTCACAGTAGTATGTCTTACTGTAATCTTTCTTTCATGTACTATGTTAGGTATTTAGTGGCTGTTTTATTCTAAAAGAATGTGTCTCAGTAAAGGAACATTTTCTTGAAATATATATATTTTCAAGTAGCTGCAGCAAACCTGGCCCAAAGAGAGGCATATCTTCTCTGTTCCTGAAATTCTTATTTGAGTTGTATGATAGACCTCTCAAGTTGAGCCTTACTTTTTTATTTAGCTTTCATCTCTTTCTCTTTCAGCTTTCTGGGAGAGTTCTTTATCTTCCAACTCTCTATTGATTATTATGTTTTACTCTCATAACTTTCAGTTTTAGTTCTTCCTTCTTACTTTTGTCCCTTAAAAAGTAGTTTATTCTTTTTAACTTACAGATACCGGTCTGGAACTATATTGGTTGATTTTGGAAGTTATCTCCACCTTTCTGTATTTTGTGATTCTTTCTTATTCCTTTTCCTATTTGCTTCAGCTTTCATCTTTTAGGTTAGTGGCTCTCTTGAAGAATTTAGAAAATGTCTATATATAATTCAGGTTGAACTGGAAAAAACTTTTTAAAAGGTGATTGTAATTTCTTTATACTTTGACGATGCTTCTTGACATGTAGGCTTCACAGTGACTAAATGGGTAGAGACCTGTTTATTGCATCACTTCTAAATATATCTGTAGGTATTTTTGCTTGACAGAAATTATTCAGTTTTCTACCTAGGAGTAAGAAACATATTAAAGGCTGGCAGCCTGAGATTAAAGACTAGAATGGGGGAAGTCGTTTAGCATCTAGTTATTATTCAGAGTTTCAATAATGCCTCTGTTTTCAGTAAGGGATTGTCTATCTTGCTTTCCCTGATACTTGGTATTACCTAGTCCTTCATCTGTCTCATCATAGCCTTGGAGATAATTAACTCTGCTTTTCACCCAGCATGGCAGAGGAGATCTGTATTCCAACAACTTCTTGTTTTCAACATATTTTCCTGTTTACAACCTCATAATATTTACTTGCACTGAAATATGACTGAAGCCTTTGATTCCTGGATTTTTCTGTATTTAGCAGAAAAAATTAACTTATTTCATGATAGCTTTCCAACTTCTTGAACAAGCAGATTCAAGAAAAGGCAAAAGCTAGCTATGCTTTTTTTTTTCTTTAAAACTTTTGTTGAAAATTTCACTCTGCTACTTCATCCTCTTCTGCTCTTGTTACCATTACAGAGTTATATCATTGCTGTAGCTTTAGTTTTAGTGGAATATAGAAGAAAATGAAGATAGGATCCTGGGTTTAGTTTACTGTATTTGTACTGAAGTTCTTCATAAGCATTTTCCCCTAGGAAATATGTTTTAGTTTGGTAATTATGACAGTATAAATGTAAAGATTTATAATCTGTTACACTACTTATAACAGCTAGTGTTACCTTCAAGATGTCTGTGAAGATGTAAATAAAGACATAGCTAATCTCTGAACATGGCGTCTGTAATGGCCAATTCTTTACTCTATCATGACTGTCCTCTTCTTCTCCATTGGCTCGCTGATTGAACCCTACCCTCTCTTTATCTCTCCAACCAGAACAGTTAGTTATCCCTGAATTTCTGAGCAGGTCTACTCTACCTGTGCCATTTCTAACTTTCTATTGTTACCAAACCTCTATTATTGCTGCCTACCTATGTACTCCCTTTTATAACCTTCCTTGTGTCCATGTCGGATTCTTGCTCACTTCCCATAACGATCATTACCTTTGCACCAAAATAGGATTTCTGTACTGTTGAAATATCCACTGGGGTAGCATTATAGGAGGCTAATGAGTACAGGATCAATAAGGAAGGTCCATTTTTCATTATGTTGTATCATAAGTACACTCATGTATCATTAAATCTTGATGTGTTCAGGAAAGCAGCATAAGCACACAACAAAAACTATGTATTAAGTGTTCATCTGTGCTACTTGTTACAATGTGTTATTTGCATACATTTGCATAAAAATTAGGAAGACTTCTTGTTCACTTTTCATTAGGTTTAGGCTTGTTAGAAATAAATTTGTTTCATTAAGATATTTAATTTGCCCAACATTGAAATATTACACTTTGGGTGAGCTCAGCCAAACATACCTTAAATTTATTTTTAAGGATAATAAAAACAAAAATATCTTGGTATCAGCTTAGGTTTAATAATGAAAAGCAGATTTACTGTAGGCATTTCAAGTAAAAATTGGCTGTTAAAATTTGTTTCCATGTCTATGAAGGAAAAGGTAAAATCTCCACCAGAGTTTAGGAAATCAGATAATTTCAGGAATCAAAGGCAAGTCTTGATTGTTATTTCATCTGCATGCAATATCGAAGAGGAGGATACACAGAAGGATGCCTAGACGGCACCGCAAAACATCACAGTAAAGTCTACATACATATTACTTTGTCAAAAGAACAATACCTTCTGTTTCCAGATTCTCCTTATTGGTGGAACCTGTAACTCCACAGTATTACATGTAGTTATTCAGGGAATTCCCTATTGTATGGGGTTTGGAATTTAGGCTTTCATGTTTAAAAGTTGTTCATATCAGAGTTCCAGAGGTGGTCTCCCTCTGGGATAGTGGCTTATGATAATAATGTTCTCAGGAGTCTGATGCATTAATCAAATGAGATACTTTTAAATTTCATTAAGAACTGTAATTGCTCAAGGGAATAGATAATAGTACCAATCTGAGCTTCACCTTTACTCTCCATGTGCAAGCTACTCAGGAAGCCAAATTATCAGAAGATTGCTGTTGGAGCATGAAATCAACAAGGGGAATTAATTATAGGATTAGAATGGCAGAAGGCTGTGATAGCCAGATATATCTCTGGAAATAGTAAGGATGTATACATATGCTTTCCAGAAAGACCTAATAATCAAATTGGTGCATTTGAATAGTGCCTTTAAAAAGCTCCACCAACCTTAGGTATCATGGAGGGTTTAAAAGTGCCATCAAACCTCTTTATGATTGACACAATCTTTTTCTATGTTAATCCATTAAGTAAGGTTGATGTCAAATTTTCCTGGTCCTAAAGTGTTTCTGTGAAAATATCTTTGAGTCAATCACTTTATTTAATTCTTATTTCTTTTCTTTATTAATTAGAAAGGGAAATCTTTGCTATCACACTCATCTATAACAAATTTTAATAGTTTTTTTTACTTGTATCTCATATACACTTTCATCATGATTTTTATTGTGCATTTTTACTTTTAGTTATTTATAGGTCTCTCTTTACTTAACTAAATATTTTGAAGAGGGAACCATGTCTTATACATTTTCAGTAGCACATGAAGGTGTTAAAAATTGTTGAATGAAATGAAATGTTGGATGAATGAAAGAGTGAGTGGCTTAGGTAATATCTAAAATAAACTGTGGCTGCCTGCTCATGTGTTTATACCTTTGCCTTGGAAATTGTTTATATAGAGATTGGATGAACACTTATTAGAGATGCTACAAAGTCCAATGTTTAGGTTTCAATTTTGTGAATCTTCTATACTTTCTCAATTATGATAATATCTAATGCTATATTTATGTGGGGACAGTAGCTGACAAGATATGGTAACATAGGAAATAACTAAGCGCAGAGAAGGAGGTAGCTAACACTCCCAAACATTCAGTAACTCCTTCTTGAATCATTTCTTTGGTTTCAAAAAATAATAAGGCTAAGAATACCCTTAGGGATTCTGCTCTTTATTACAGCTGGCATGTAAAAGACTTTTTTGGGAACTTGTCAACTCTTGTTCCTTACTCTCTTCAGAATTGAGATATCTAGTTAGTATCTTTATTTAATTTTTCACTGATATAAATAACTTTGAGAAGGGGCATAACAGAAGTGTAATTTGGGGATACACTCTATAGTTCCAGACTTGACTTCCACACTCATAATCCAACAGATATAAATTTTAAAGTGATGACTGAAACACAAGCCATAAATTTGAAGAAAGATTTCAAATCAATAATGTAAGTATCTATCTCAAGAAACTAGAAAAAAGAGACCAAGTTAAACCAAAAGGAAGCAGAAAAAATAAAATAGTAAAGAGCAGAATCAATTAAATTAGAAACAAAACAATGGTGAAAAGTCAATATAATCAATAGATACTTATGGTGGACATCAATTATATTGATCAAACTCTAGGTCAGCACAAAAAAGAAGTTACAAATAATCAATGTTAGAAATGAAGATGAGACATCACTATAGATGCTACAGATAGAAAATGGCTAATAAAGGAATTAACAGTGTTAGGCCAATATATTTGATAGGTTATGTAAAAAAACTACGTTATTTAAAGGACTACAAATATCAAACCTCATTTAATGAGATTCAGATAGCCAGATTAAACCTATATCTATTAAAGAAATTGAATTCAGACTTTTGCCAAGATGGCCAAATAGGAACAGCTCTGAAGTGCAGCTCTCAGCAAGAGTGATCAGAAGGCATGTGATCTGCACATTTCTAACCGAAGTACGAGGTTCATCACAGTAGGACTGGTTGGACAGTGAGTTTAGCCCAAGGAGGGCAAACCGAGGCAGCATGGGGTGCTGCCTTATCTGGGAAGTGCGAGGGCCAGAGGTCCCTGCTCCTTCCCAAGGGAGGCCACTGGGGACTTTTCTGAACATTCCGGCACTGCGGCTCAGACATTGCACTTTTTCCACAGTCTTTACAGCCCACAGAGCAAGAGATTCCCATTGAGCCCACAACACCAGAGGCCTTGAGTTTCCAGCACAAAGTGGGCGGCCATTTTAGCCAGTGCCTGGAATGCCTGTAAGACAGAACCGCCCATTCCCTTGTAAAAAACAGGACTGAAGGAAGGGAGCCAAGTGATCTCGCTCACCAGGTCCCACCCCTACAAAGACCAGCAAACAGAAACCCACTGGCTTACGATTTTCACAGCCAGCACAGCAGTTTGAGTTCTACCTGTGAAGGTCAAGCTTGGTGAGGGGAAGGGTGTCCGCCATTACCAAGGCAGTTCTAACCTTGACTGTGTAAACAAAATTGCAAGGAAATACAGCAGCTGGATGGAGCAAATGGCAGCTCAGTAACACTTCTATAGGCAGACTGTGACTAGACAGACTCCCTCTTTGCTGGGCAGGGCATATGAAAAAAGGCAGCAGCCCATCAGGGACTTATAAAAAGTCCCACCTTCCTGGGACAAAGCACCTGAGAAAAGGGGCAGTTGTGAGTTCCACAGCAGCAGCCTTAAACCTCCCTGCCCAGCAGCTCTGAAGGGAGCAATGGAACTCCCAACACAGTACTTGAGCTCTGATAAGGGACAGACTGCCTCCTCAAGTGGCTCCCTGACCCCCTGTATATCCAAAGAGACACCTCATATAGGAGAGCTATGGCTGACATCTGGAGAGTTCCATCCTGGGATGAAGTTACTAGAAGAAGAAATAGTCAGCAATCCTTGCTGTTCTGCAGACCCTGCTAGTGATTCCCAGGCAAACAGGGTCTGGAGTGGACCTCCAGGAGTCCTGCAGCAGAGGGGCCTGTTAGAAGGAAAACTAAAAAATAGAAACAAATAGCTTTAACATCAACGAAAGGAAGTCCACTCAGACCCATCCAAAAGTCACCAACTTCAAAGACCATAGGTAGATAAATCCACGAAGATGAGAAGAAACCATTGCAAAGTGTCTGAACTCACCAAAAACCATAATGTCTCTGCTCCTCCAAGGGATCATAACTCCTCACCAGAAAGGGGACAAAACTGGATAGAGAATGAGTTTATGAATTGACAGAAGCAGGCTTCAGAAGGTGGATAATAACAAACTTCTCTGAGCTAAAGGAACATGTTCTAACCCAATGTGAAGAAACTAAGAACCTTGAATTAAGATTAGACAAAATGCTAACTAGAATAACCAGCATAGAGAATAACGTAAATGACATGATGTAGCTGAAAAACACAACACAAGAACTTTGTGAAGAATACACAAGTTTCAATAGCCAAATTGATCAAGCAGAAGAAAGGCTATCAGAGATTGAAAATCAACTCAATGAAATAAAATGAGAAGGCAAGATTAGAGAAAAAAGAGTGAAAAGAAATGAACAAAGCCTTCAAGAAATATGAGATTATGTGAAAAGACCAAAGCTACGATTGATCAGTATACCTGAAAGTGACAGGGAGAATGAATCCAAGCTGGAAAATCCCACTCTTCAGGATATTATCCAGGAGAACGTTCCAAACCTAGCAAGGCAGGACAATATTCAAATTCAGGAAATACAGAGAACACCATACAGACATTCCTCAAGAAGAGCAATCCCAAGGCACATAATCATCAGATTCACCAGGGTTGAAATGAAGAAAAAAATGTTAAGGGCAGCCAGAGAAAAAGGTCGGGTCATCCACAAAGGGAAGCCCATCAGATTCACAGCAGATATCTCGTCAGAAATGCTACAAGCCAGAAGAGGGTGGGGGCCAATATTCAACATCCTTAAAGAAAAGAACATTCAAAATTTTATATTCAGGCATACTAAGCCTCATGAATGAAGAGGAAATAAAATCCTTGACAGACAAGCAATTGCTGAGAGATTTTGTCACCACCAGGCCTGCCTTACAAGAGCTCCTGAAGGAAGCACTAAACATGGAAAGGAACAACCAGTATCAGCTACTGCAAAAACGTACCAAATGGTAAAGACTGTCAACATAATGAAGAAACTGCATCAACTAACAGGCAAAAAAAAAACAGCCAGTAACAAATGACAGGATCAACTTCACACATAACAATATTTACCTTAAATGTAAATGGGCTAAATGCCCCAATCAGAAGACACAGACTGGCAAATTGGTTAAAAAGTCAAGACCCATCAGTATGCTGTATTCAGGAGACCCATCTCACGTGCAAAGACACACATAGACTCAAAATAAAGGGATAGAGGAAGATTTACCAAGGAAACAGAGAGCAAAAAAGCAGGGGTTGGAATCCTATTCTCTGATAAAAATGGACTTTAAACCAACAAAGATCAACAGAGCAAAGAAGGTCATTACATAATGGTAAAATGATCAATGAAACAAGAAGAGCTAACTATCGTAAATATATATGCACCCAATACAGGCACACCCAGATACATAAAGCAAGTTCTCAGCGACCTACGAAGAGACTTAGACTCCCACACAATAATAGTGGGAGACTTTCAATATTAGATCGAAGAGACAGATAATTAACAAGGATATCCTGGACTTGAACTCAGATCTGGACCAAGCAGACCTAATAGACTACAGAACTCTCCACCTCAAATCCACAGAATATATTTTCTTCTCAGCACCACATTGTACTTACTCTAGAATTGACCACATAATTAGAAGTAAACCACTCCTCAACAAATGCAAAATAACAGAAATCATAACAACCAGTCTCTCAGACCACATTGCAATTGAATTAGAACTCAGGATTAAGAAACTCACTCAAAATTGCACAACTACATGGAAACTGAACAACCTGCTCCTGAATGACTATTGGATAAATAATGAAATGAAGGTAGAAGTAAAGACGGTATTCAAAACCAATGATAATGAAGACACAACACATTAAAATCTCTGGGACACATTTAAAGCAGTGCCTAGAGGGAAATTAATAGCACTAAATGCCCACATGAGAAATGAGGAAAGATGTGAAACCAATGCACTATCATCACAATTAAAATAACTAGAGGCGCAAGATCAAACAAAGTCAAAAGCTAGCAGAAGAGAAGAAATAACTTAGATCAGAGTGGAACTGAAGGAGATACAGAGGCAAAAAACCCTTCAAAAAATAAATGAATCCAGGAGCTGGTTTTTTGAAAAGATCAACAAAATAGACAGACCGCTAGCCAGACTAATTAAAAAGGAAAGAGAGAGAAATGAATAGGTGCAATAAAAAATGATAAAGGAGATATCACCACAGATTCCACGGAAATACAAACTGCCATCAGTGATTACTACAAACACCTCTATGCACATAAACCAGGAAATCTAGAAGCAATGAGTAAATTCCTGGACACTTACACTCTCCCAAGACGAAACTAGGAAGAAGCTGAATCCCTGAATAGACCAGTAATAAGGACTGAAGTGGAGGCAGCAATTAATATCCTACCAACCAAAAATTGTCCAGGTCCAGAGGGATTCATAGCCAAATTCTACCAGACATACAAAGAGGAGCTGGTATCATTTCTTTTGAAACTATTCCAAACAATCCAAAAAGAGGGAATCCTCCCTAACTCATTTCATGAGACCAACATCATTCTGATATTGAAACCTGGCAGAGACACAACTAAAAAAGAAAATTTCAGGCCAATATCCATGGTTAACATTGATGCAAAAATCTTTAATAAAATACTGGCAAACTGAATGCAAGAACACATCAAAAAGCTTATCTATCATGATCAAGTAGGCTTCGTCCAGGAGATGCAAGGCTGGTTCAACATACTCAAATGTATAAACGTAATCCCTCACATAAACAGAACCAAAGACAAAAACACATGATAATCTCAATAGATGGAGAGAAGGCTTTTGGCAAAATTCAACAGCCCTTTATGCTAAAAACTCTCTCAATAAACTAGGTATCAATGAAATGTATCTCAAAATTATAAAGCCTATTTATGACAAACCCACAGCCAATATCATACTGAATGGGCAAAAAATGGAAGCATTCCCTTTGAAATCTGGCACAAGACAAGGATGCCCTCTCTCACCACTCCTATTCAACAGAGTATTGGAATTTATAGCCAGAGCAATCAGGCAAGTAAAAAAAATAAAGGGTATTCAATTAGGAAAACAGGAAGTCAAATTGTCTCTATTTGCAGACTACAGGATTGTATATTTAGAAGACCCCATAGTCTCAGCCCAAATCACTTTAAGATGATAAGCAACTTCAGCAAAGAATCAGAATACAAAATCAATGGGCAAAAATCAAAAGCATTGCTGTACACCAATAACAGACAAACAGAGAGCCAAATCATGAGCAAACCCCCATTCACAATAGCTAAAAAGAGAATAAAATACCTAGGAATACAACTAACAAGGGATATGAAGGACCTCTTCAAGGAGAACTACAAACCACTGCTCAAGGAAACAAGAAAGGACACAAACATATGGGAAAACATTCCATGCTTATGGTTAGGAATAATCAATATAGTAAAAATGGTCATACTGCCAAAAGTGGTTTATAGATTCAATGCTATCCCCATCAAGCTACCAGTGGCCTCTTCACAGAACTGGAAAAACCACTTTAAACTTCATATGGAACCAAAAGAGAATCTGGATAGCCAAGACAATCCTAAGCAAAAAGAACAGAGCTGGAGGCATCACCCTACCTGACTTTAAACTATACCACAAGGCTACAGTAATCAAAACTGCATGGTGCTGATACCAAATCAGAAATGAAGACCAGTAGATCAGAACAGAGGCCTTGTAAGCAATGCCACACACCTACGACTATATGATCTTTGACAAAACTGACCAAAACAAGCACTGGGGAAAGGATTCCCTGTTTAATAAATGGTATAGGGAAAACTGGCTAACCATGTACAGAAAGCTGAAACTGAATCCCTTACTTACACCTTAAACTAAAATTAACTCCAGATGGATTAAAGATTTAAACATAAGACCTAACATCATAAAAACCCTAGAAGAAAACCTAGGCAATACTATTTAGGGCATAGACATAGGCAAGGATTTCATGACTAAAACACCAAAAGCAAAGGCAACAAAAGCCAGAATAGACAAAGGGGATCTAATGAAGCTTAAGGGTTTCTGCACAGCAAAAGAAACACTCTTTAGAGTGAACTGGCAACCAACAGAATGGGAAAAAAATTTTGCAATCTACCCACCTGACAAAGGCTAATATATCCAGAATCCACAAAGAACGAAAATTTACAAGAAACAAACAAACCCATTCAAAAGTGGGTGAAAGATATAAACAGACACTTTTCAAAAGAAGACATTTATGCAGCCAACAAACCTATGAAAAAATGGTCATCATCGCTTAGAGAAATGCAAAAATCAAAACCACAATGAGATACCATCTCATGCCAGTTAGAATGGCGATCATTAAAAAATGATCTGGAGAGAATGTGGAGAAATAGGAACACTTTTATATTGTTGGTTGGAGTGTAAATTAGTTCTACCATTGTGCAAGACAGTGTGGTGATTACTCAAGGATCTAGAAATATAAATTCCATTTGACCCAGCAATCTCATTACTGGGTATATACCCAAAGAATTATAAATTGTTCTATTATGAAGACACATGTACACATATGTTCATTGCAGCACTGTTTACAATAGCAAAGACCTGGAACCAACACAAATGCCCATCA
>PVKP010032153.1:0-26230 GCA_004027715.1 Plecturocebus donacophilus | reverse complement strand
CCATCTTACCCCGTTTTACCTATACACTTCTCAGCAGTGTACACTCCACTCTCTCTTCCTAACCAAATTTAAGTTCTACCGGAGGAAGAGCATCACCTTTTTTTTGGAGGCAGGTTCTCACTCTGTCACCCAGATGGGAGTGCAGTGGTGTGATCACGGCTCACTGCAGCCTCAGCCTCCTGGGCTCAAGCAATTTTCCCACCTCAGCCTCCCGAGTAGCTGGGACCACAGGTGTGAGCCATCATGCCCAGCCAATGTTTTAAAACTTTTGCGGATATGGAGTCTCCCTATGTTGCCCAGGCTGGTCTCAAACTCCTGGGCTCAAGCAATCCTCCCACCTCGGCCTCCCAAAGCGCTGAGATTACAGACCTGAGCTCCCATGCTCTACCCTCTTTCTAGGTCCTTTGCTAGTCCTACAAAGTCCAAATGTTGCCTTCCACATAGAACACACTCACTACAAGGCCCAGGCCAGCTCTGAAGATCACCTAGGTGGAGTGCCATCAGAGGCTGGCCTCATCCACTCATATGGAGGCTCCAGCCACCATTCTTTGAGACAGAAGCAGGAACCTTCGAGGTCTTTCACAAGGACGTGGAATGGCTGCAAGGAGTTGCAGAGACTGCTGTTCTTGGTCTCATTCATTCATATTTGTTCATCCACCCATTCAAAGATCGTGTATTGAGAACAGTGCTCCAGGAACGGGGAAAGATGACATTCCCTGCCGTCTAGGAACTCCCAATCTAACAGGACACTGGAAAGAAAGGAATTTCCATGCCCCATGAAAAGTCCTGGGTACCAGATGATAAAGAGTTTCAGGGCTGGGCGCCGTGGCTCACGCCTGTAATCCCAAAACTTTGGGAGTCAAGGTGGGTGCATCACGAGGTCAGGAGTTCAAGACCAGCCTGGACAAGATGGTGAAACTCCGTATCTATAAAAATTCAAAAAGTTAGCCAGGCATGGTAGCAAGTGCCTGTAATCCCAGTTACTTGGGAGGCTAAGGCAGAGAGTTGCTTGAACCCAGGAGGCGGAGGTTGCAGTGAGCCGAGATCGTGCCACTGCACTCCAGCCTGGGAAACAGAGTGAGACTCCGTCTCAACAACAACAAAAAAGAGTCTCAGAAGAGTCTGGGGAGCACCAGGGAAAGCTGCGCACGGAGGAGTGCACTGGTGATCCCACAAAGGCTCACCCTGCAAGAGACAGATAACAGTTCTCCCAACCGCCTGACGCTCAGAACCGCTGTGCGTGGTCCCTAGCGCTGCAGCTGAGCCTGAGTCAAGCAGTGTGGAAACGCGAGAGGCGCGTGTAAGTGCCCTGCTTTCAGCTAGTACTCAGAATAATATCTCCTCCATCATCTTTCTCACAAATAACCCAGTTGGAAAAAAAAAATGGTCGCACCCAAAACAGTTCAAAAAGCCATATGGTATGGTTCCTATCAGGTGCCCCTCCACCAGCCCACAGTGGTCCCTGTTATGTTAGTGACGGCTTTTCAAGTTCACACAGATGGGAGTCACTCTGAAAGAGAATGAAGATCAATGTTAAACTGAAGCAGTAGTTGGAGAAGTCCATTGTCAGGTAAAGCAAAGCACCAAGATGTGAAACTCAACTGTCTGTCTTTAAAACTAAAGCCTGTGTGGGAAGACACGTTCCATCCGCACTGTTCGCAGATTCTGTATCTGTGAATTTGCCTACTCGCTAAAATATAACCGTGACCCCCAAGTCAATACACATGCATTTGCAGTCACTCGCGACGTGTGCTGAATTCGAGTCATCTGATGCACGTGTTCCCAGCTGGGGTTGAACAAGGCCACACTCTGCCTTCCCACTCCTGCTCTCCTATGGCAAACAAGTGTCCTTTTCACAGTCTACGGAGTGCGACATTTTTCTTCACATCATTGTGCTTTTTGTTGGTGACTCTGCTGTTTCAAATGGCCCCCAGGCATTGTGCCAAAATGCCTTCCCAGGTTCCTAAGAACCAGAAGGCGGTGATGAGCCTTACGAGGAAAACACGTATATCAGATAAGCTTTGCTCAGGCGTGCATTATAGCACTGTGAGTTCAATGCTAATCAATCAACAAGAAATATTACGGAGGGTGTCTTTGAACAGAAACACGTAAGATAAGGATATACAATGATCAGTTGACAAAATGTTGTGACCAGAAGCTTGCAGGAAACCGATGTCCTTATAAGGAGTGAAGTGTGGGCAGGGACACACACAGAATGCCGCCACGTGAAGACACAGACACACAGGGAGGATGGGCACGTGAAGCCAGGGGCAAGAGACTGCAGTGAGGCTGCTGCAGCCGACCATGCCTGGAGCCACCAGAAGCTGGGCGAGGCAAGGACGGATTCTCCCCGAGAGCCTTGAGGCAGAGCAGAGCGCCGCTGATGCCTTGATTTGACACTTCTGGCCTCCAGAATTGTGATGGGATAAATTTCTGTTGTGTTAAAGCCACTTGTTATGGCAGCTCTGAGCAGCTAGCAGAGAAGGGAGAGCTGCAAAGTCCCAGAGGCAAGGCGGCCCCTGTGGAAGGCAGTCAGTGACAGGATGGCCCAGAGACCCGGCTGACCCAGAAGACCATGCCTAGGATTTTGGTCATGACCATGACCCAAGACTGAAGAGGAAACCGAAGGATTTTAGCAAGAGGATGATACGGTCAGTTTGGCTGATAGTAAAGGAAGAGCTGACTGTGAAATCTGGACCAGCCCTCCACCAACTTGAATGCACACAGGAATCCCAAGTCCGTGGATTCTAGGCAACCCCTGTGGTCTGCGTCTCTGACAAGCCCCTAGGCCCTTGGGTCACACTCTGAGAAGCAAAGCTCTAGAGTCGCGTTATTTTCCACGCTCACTCTCCCGGCTCTCCCGTGTTCCTGCAGTCTGCTCATTCTGGCCATTCCGATAGACTCCTCTGTGGCCGCATTGCCAGGCTTGCCAGCGGGTCCATTCCTCGCTTACACACCGTGCCCGTCTGCTAAGGAGGCAGCTCCGCCAAATCTCAAACTTATTAGAAAAGTTCATAATCCTAAATCAGGACTGTCATTAACTATAAGTAAACTTTTAGAAAAAGTAAAAACTTGAACAAGTATTTTATCAGAGAAAAAAAAAACTTAAAAAGGGCTACACTTATTTCAGGTTTTATTTGTTTACAGTTTGTAGCTAGGACAGCTCCAGTGAGACTCGATGAAAAGCTCACGCAGTCATACGCGGGCCGCTCTCCTTCATAACTTGATTTTTCTCCCCGACCCATCTCCCACCACCTGGGCAGGCAGTGGATTAGCATGTGCTTGCCATGCGACACAGTACAAAAAGTTTGCCATTTGACGTAGATTGCTCGTGACTACCAGAGGGTGAGAATACATTTTTACTTCTGTGAAAAACAGCAAAGGCAGAATCTACCTCAAGCCTAGCACCAGAAATGGATCACTTAGTCGGCCAGTAAAAATAGATTCATTATGTTTCCAGAGATTAAAAGACATGACAGGCATACGGGGTCAGGGGACTGAGGACTGAAAAGGAAGATGCTTCCTCGGTACGTGTCAGCTAGCTTCCATTACTGAAAGTCAGGGTGACACACTGGGCTTTCTGGAAGGCAAGCCTCCCACAGGCACTAACAGCCAGGCCATGTGAACCTTGAACAGAGTTAGAGAAGGCAGGTAACTGAGTGCATGACACAGAGACTGACTGTGTTTGTCTAAGAGAACCAAAATGCACAGACATCAGGACAGCTGGGTCGCAGCCCTGATTCTGCCATTGCTGGTGTGTGTCCTGGGGCCAATCACTCCATCTTTCTGGTCCACACTTTGAACATCTAGAAAAATGGAACGTTTTAGGCCGGGCGCAGTGGCTCACACCTGTAATCACAGTACTTTAGGAGGCTGAGGCAGGCGGATCACGATGTCAAGAGATTGAGACCATCCTGGCCAACATGATGAAACCACATCTATACTAAAGATACAAAAATTAGCTGGGCATGGTGGCACGTGCCTGTAGTCCCAGCTATTCAGGAGGCGGAGACGAGAATCGCTTGAACCCGGGAGGTGGAGGCTGTAGTGAGCCGAGATCATGTCGCTGCACTCCAGCCTGGCAACAGAGCAAGACTCCATCTCATAAAAAAAAAAAAAAAAAAAGAAAGAAAGAAAAGAAGAGAAAAATGGGATGTTTTAAACTGATGATTTCTGCAGTTATCCATGATAGGATAAACTGTAATCTTTTTTGTAAGCTTCTTTTCTTGTACATTAGCTTGTTTATGGTTCAAGCAACCTGTTCTTGAAAGTAAGTAAAAGTGTTGAACCATCTACCCTGCAGCCTGACAAAAGGCACTTTGTAAAATCCCCTGTCATTACACCTTTGAGATTTGAGGTTGGGACTGGCTTCAAAAACGTGGCATCTGGCTATAAGTCAATTCAGCTTACGGTGATTACTGAAATATCACTGGTGCCAAGCCTGCTATATAAAAGCATGCAAGCTATTCATTGTGATTCACAAGACATGAATGATCCCCCATGAAGTTGACGGTACTATGGCCATGATTGGTGCTATGGACAGTGAGGTTGAATTTTCACCTAAATAACTGCATTTTGGTTCTTGGAATAGTAATAGCATGGTTACCATTTACAGAGCACTTACTGTATGCCAGGCATTAAAACTAGGGTTTTCTTGCTAGGTGTGATGGTACACACCTGTAGTTTCAGCTACTTGGGAGGCTGAGGTGGGAGAATCAATTGAGCCCAGGAGTTCGAGACTGCAGTGAGCTATGATCACACCATTGCACTCCAGCCTGGGTGGCAGAAAGAGATCCCCTCTCTAAAAATAAAAAAATAAAAAGCCTAGGGTTTTCTACAAGTTTTGTCTTTAACTCTTATAACCCTAGGATGTAGGGACTTTATTATCCTTTATTACCTGCCAGTAAGTGCAGACCCAAAACTCTCATTTGAATTCAGGCCTATCTAACATGAAATGCCCAGGCTTATGAGTTATGATGACCTCTTAATTTTCTACTTACCGAGACTTCCCAAACTTCTTTCTGTCTTGCACACCACTGACACAGACATCTCCCTAAAATACCACTTTAATCATGTGAATTCTCTGTTCCAGAGACTTCTAAATGTGCCTGCTGGATTTAAGGTAATAAATTTCTTAGTCGATACAGGGGTGGTCCTTCTGGTAATGGTGCAATAGGTAATTCAGACCTGACTCCCATGCTGAATAACTAAGAAACTTGGACAAAATATATTTTAAAAATCCATTTAAATGCATCAGACAGCTAACAAAAAGGTTAAAAATTAGGGGGGCAAGATCTGGGAGAAAAAGAAATCCAGGAAGGTGAACCTGACATTTAGGGCTGCCGTAACCCTAGTTCAGGGGCACTGCTCATTCTGAAGAGGAGACTGTGGGACTCTGAAATGGAGCAGAGCTTTCGACACATTCAGGTGACTGAGGAGACAAAAACTGAAGATCAGGACCCAGCTAGGAAAAGGGGTTCCTGGAAACACCCCCACACAAGCTTTGTAAGTAATACAACTAAGTAGAAATAAACCAGTATCAAAGGCTGAGGCCCAGCTTTGAATCATCTCAACCCCTGATCAAATGAGAATGACCTGGAACTACCGAAAGTAAATATAAATCATATCTTGAGGAACATAACATTACCCTAGGATTTATATTACGTCTGGAGCTCTTCATGTAGTATTGCCAGCATTCAATTAATATAGCTAGGAATAGGAAGATAAAATCCAACAAAATAGAAAACCAAGGGAAACAGCAGGCAGAAGAGACAGATAGATGCACAGGGACACACACACAGGTCTCATAAAGAGATAATGGACATAAATATCTTTAAATATCTATGCTGATATGTTAAACAGAGACAATATGGAAAATATTGACAGAAAACTAAACACTATAAAAAAAGAAGTTCTAGAAGTAAAGGATAAATCATCACAATTAAGAGGAACTCAATGGATGGTTTTAACGATAGATTAGACACCGTTGGAAAAAATAACCAGTGAACCAAAAGGCAGATCAGACGAAACACACAGAATGAAGCACTGAGAGGCAACAGTGGAAAAATGGAGAAAATAATATAAAATCCGTAGGGGAAATACTGCAAAGGTCTAAAACGTGAGCAATTCAGTGTTCCATAAAGACAAGAGGAAAAATGAGGCCAAAGCAATATTTGAAGAGGTAAGGACCAATTCTGTCCCAAAGTCAGATTTAAGAATTACCACAAACCCCAAATGGACAAATGCAAATAAAACCATACCTAGGCACATTGTAGTACACTTACTGAAAGCCAAAAACATAAAGAAAAACCATAAAAACAGCCAGGAAAAGAAACACACTCATCACCTTTTAAACACACACACACACACACACACACACACGCACAGACACACACCCCACAAATCTGTAAACAGCTTACAGTGACTACTCAACAGAAGCAATGGAAGACAGAAGACAATGGAAAGATGTCTTAAGTACTCAAAGAAAACAGCTGCCATTTAAACATGTTATACCCAGAGAATACTTCAAGAAGGAAGATGAAATAAAGGCATTTTCACTCAGATTAAAACTAGAGACTTCTCCAGCTGTGGAGCCACAGTTCATGAGTTCACGGTGGCAGAGTCGTGGGAGACAGTTCGACACGGGGCAAGAGTGAGGGCAAAAGGATGGGAACTGAGTTGCTAACAGGGCTTTGATCCGAGTGTCGCAGAGGCTGACCCCTGCAGGGAGGGCTCTGCTCCTTTTCTTTTCCAGCTGTTTCATTTCTAAAAGTGGCTCTTGTCACCTAATAGCCCTCCTACGTGGCCATGTGCCCCCCCCCTCTTTTTTTTTTTAAACGGAGTCTCGCTGTGTCACTGGGCTGGAGAGCAGTGGCACGATCTTGACTCACTGCAACCTCTGCCTCCTGGGTTCAAGGAGTAGCTGGGACTACAGGCATGCACTACCACACTCAGCTAATTTTTGTATTTTTAGTAGACACAGGTTTTCACCATGTTGGCTAAGATGGTCTCAATCTCATAAACTCGTGATCCGCCCGCCTGGGCCTCCCAAAGTGCTGGGATTACAGGCATGAGTCGCCGCACCAGGTCATGCCCTCCCCTCTTATCGAGCTACATATATTTTGCCCTTCCAACAAAAGCGAGCTCCAGTGTGTTTTCATGTATTAAACCTTCTCTCACAATGCTGACCACCAGCACCGGCACTCTGGCCCCGTGGCACATGTTTTCCTGGTACCCAGTCATACAAGTGGATCAGCAAATATTTATATTATTACAAGGAACTGTGCTGAGTGATGTGGGGATTCAAAGATGGGTAAGACATGATCACTACCCTCAAGGAACGAGTAAGTTAACTGAGGATGTGAGAGATCAATCACATAAAGCCAACTAATAATCCTGTAATTATAATAATAAAAGATTATGCAATAAAGATCACAAGGTAGTCTCTTATTAATTGCCAACTAAGTTAGCTAGTTCATAAGGAATACATAAATCATTATTAAATGGGCTTATAAGGGAAAGCTTTATGGTAAAGAAAGATTTTAATGGATAGGGAGGTGCTGTCTAGGCAGGGAGAAGGTAGCAGGTGAGCCAGGCGAGGTGAAAGGTTGGTATCAGCAGCCGAAGCAGGACTGAAGATGTGTTTGCTGATGTGGGCAGAGCAAATGTCTTTTGCACCAACACAGGTGTCTTCAGAAGAGTTACGGGTGTGTGAGAAGCAAGCACTGAGTATTTCACATCAATCATCTTTAACTCCCGTAACAGCTCTACCAGTTAAATACTAGTATCCCCATTTTATTGTTTTATTTTTGAGACGGGGTCTCACTCTGTCACCCAGACTAGAGTGCAGTGGTGCAATCCTAGCTCACTATAGTCTTGACTTCCTGGGATCACGAGATCCTCTCACCTCTGCCTCTCAAGTACCCAGGATGTATCCACTAGGCCCAGCTAATTTTTTAAAAATTTTTGTAGAAACAGGGGTCTCACTACCCATGTTGCCCAGGTGGGTCTCAAACTCCTGGCCTCAAGCGATCCTCCTACTTTGACCTCCCAAAGTGCTAAGGTTAGAGGCATAAGCCACCATGCCCAGCCTATTATCCTCATTTTAGAGATGAGGAAAAGCATAGCCAAAAAAAGCAGCCCCCACAAAAAATAAAAAGAAGAAATAAGAAAGAGAAGAAAACGTCCAAGTCACCATTCCTCTAGATGAGGCGCCAAGATTTGAACCTTGGGGATCTCAGATGCCCAGCTAGAATCTGAGCTTGTTTATGCAGGCTGCTAATGACTTCTGAGTGCATGACTTGGGAGAAGCCATGCTTCAGCTTCATGAGCCATGCAGCACTCTACACAGAGCCAAATGGAGGAAAGGAGGTGGGCTAGAAACTACTGCTCTGGCTCAGGACTGTGGCGATGGGAATGTACAAAAACCAAAACAAACACGCGATGACGCATGCACAGGAATCTAACAGCAGTGTTTAGGAGTAACTTTTCCTGGGCACACAATAGTCTTTTCCCAAATGCAAGTTCCTCTTGCAAGTTCCTCATAATGACTTCTGCGTGCTTTTTCAGCAAAAGTAAGAATTTCCATGAAAGTTCTATGAGTTGAGAGAAAGCTGGAGTTCGAAATTGAATCATCATGATCATCTCCATCATTATCACCATTCCAGCCCTTCTTAGGAG
Organism: Plecturocebus donacophilus; assembly: GCA_004027715.1. NCBI lineage: Eukaryota > Metazoa > Chordata > Mammalia > Primates > Pitheciidae > Plecturocebus > Plecturocebus donacophilus. The sequence goes on along the minus strand of PVKP010032153.1, from coordinate 17,551 downwards.
CCCGACCCTCAGCCAAATGTCTTTCATGCTTATTTCATTTAATCTGCCACACAAGGCAGAGTAGCTAATCTCCTTCATTCTACAGACGAGGAAATGAAGCTCCTTACAAAGCTCCACTTACAGCCATTAAGTGGTAAAGCAAACATTCAGATCTAGATCTGACTCCAAAGAATATTCCAGAAACCTCTAGACCAGTGTTTTGCAAGTCTCCGGTAACAACCCATCGGAGGGTTGTGGAATCCGTTTACTGCCTTGAGATTAGCACTTTTAATTTAATTTAAATTTACAATATGATAGGATGGAAAACGAGACAGCACCCAAAAAAGTGAAGTAAGCATTGTTTTATGAAACGTCTGCTCCCATTTAATGTCACGTCGCATTATATTAGACTGGTACTGGGGTTGAAGGGTATAAAAAGTATTGCACTAGGCTGGACTGCCTCCCGAGGGTGTGTGTGCAGGTGTGTGTGAACACTTGGCCGGCGGAGAGAGGGAGGGGGCATTGTGGGAAGCAGAATGCAGGAAAGGAGGATATGTGAAAACAAGGAGAAGCAGACCCTAAGAGCTGTACTGACTGCTAAGAGCTAGAAATAAAATGTACAAAAGGAGCTTCCTGGCGTGTGCTTGGCAGGAAAATAGCATGTTCAGAGCAAAGATAACAGGACCTTGTATATTACAGAGGTGCCCTGGGACCTTCCTATGTGGCTATGCTCAATCCTGCTCTGCCTGCACCATCCAAATCACTCTCCAGACTCTGGCGGGACCTTGAAGGCCAAAGTCAGCCATTGCCAGTCCTGAAATCAGAAAGATGTTTAACGTTTGGATGGAGGGCCAGACACAGAAAAAAGCATGCCTCTCAGTGTACACGCTATCTGCACCAATGCACAACTGATTCTTGTAAGTTTTGTTGAACTATAGAAAAGTTACTAAGCAATGGAAGTCAACTATAGCACATCAATTGTATCACTGATATAATCCTCGTTTCATGCAATTATTATTTTATTTTCTTGAACTGAAAAAGATACATGTCATAGATTCCTTTAAGAATGGGAGTCTCCAGCCAGTTTTCCCCATTCGGTTTTAAGCAATTCAACCACGAATTCTCCGACTACATAGATTTTTCAGGATGAATGATAGGGCAGGACTCCTACTCCAAATACATCATAACCCTGTTCATACCACCATCCCACAACTGCCTTGCAACGCTTTCACCTTAAAACTTTAAAAAAGCAGGGGCCGGAGGGGGGAGACTTAAAAAAATCCCTGGCCCCACTCTAATGAAATAAGAACTGAGAATTTTTTTATTATCCTAGAGTAATTCTGATAAGCAATTAAGTATGAAAATCACTGTTATTTAGTATCTATCAGCCCAAAGGAATCCAGATTCCAGATGTTTTAATAAATGTCTCCAGTTGAGTCATGGGAAAACAGGAGGCCAGTGGTGAATAGGTTTCATCATTAATGGACTACAAACCTATATGAAATTAAAAGTCTATAATGCTTTTAAATACCACAAAACGAGTTTCCCAGGCTGAAAGTCATCAAGATTATAGTTTTACATATTCGCCATGCTATGCACAATTTTCCTATTAGGAGTGTTTCCTGTATCCTTTTGAAGTTATTCCTGTAGCTATAGCTACTTTATAAAATGTACCTTGTCTCTGACCACAGACTCCTCTGGAACCTGAAACGGTGCGATTTTTATGGTGTGATGTGTCACAATATCATGTGAGGCAGCACAACCATCATCGAACAAACTGACTTCGGGCCCCTGTGTGTGTACAAAAGCCACCTGTCTATCACTGGTTCTTGGTTCTGCAGAGGACCCAGTGGTCATTTTAGAAAACAGTTCTCAATGCGGCCAAACAAGAACGGCAGGTCTTCATCCAGAGATCAAGCCTTAAAAATACATGCAACGTGTGACGTTCACCCACGTGTGTGCTTTTCTGAGAAAGGCCCCCACAAGCTCTCAAAGGGCAGTTCCCTAGGCAGATGTATGAGACAGTGCAGGAACATGAATGGGAAAGCAGCTAGACCTCTCTGCTGACACTTTCTTGACTTTTCCTGGCTCCGTAGCCACTTCCCTGGCCCTCCCACCCTTTGCCACGTCAGCCACCAAGAGGTGCGATCCCCATCCATCGCACCATCCCTGTTACCCATCGCCTCCTTCCACGCTCCCACTGCTGCCCGTTCAGAGGCTGCCCCATTCTGCCCTGAGCTGCTGCAGCATCCCCGTCCTGGCCACCCTCCCTCCAACCCACTTCCACATGCCACACGGTAGAGGCCTATACTTATTGCGTGTCTGCTGGATGAGAGTACAAGACTATGTAGACCTATATATTAGCATGGGCAGCAACGTTAACATGGGATTCCAGCTCCAGAGGCCTCCTGCCCTCCTCCCTAGAATGCCCATTCCCTGGCCCCATTCTCCTTCCCACGGAGTGGCCTGACCACTTTCCCACTACAAATCGGCCTCATCCTCCCTCGTTTGCCCACACTGAAAACATTCATGACAGGCTGGAGAACCTCACAGCAGACGGATGGCCGATCGCCTCACCTGCGCTCTCGGAGCCTCTGCAGATCTTTTTTGCTCCTGTTCCCATGGGTGCAACTGCAGATCCCCCGTGCCTCCTGCTTCACAGAGGAAAGAGATCTACAAGGCTCTTCTTTCTGAATGTCTACCTCCCTTCCTCTTCACACTCATGAGTGTGACTTTTTCCCCTTTCTTAGACTGGATGGGCAGGAATGCCACTGTGTAACAGTCAAGCTGTGGATGTCTGAGGAGAGATACTGAGAGTGTTGGGGCCTACTGAGTCTGAGATCTATGGGATATCCAAAACGGGGTGTCGGCTGGACTATTAGAGGTATGAGGCTGGAGCTCAGGAGAAAGGTATAGCCCAGAAATGTCCAGCCATGCCTTTGGAAGACGGCTCAAATACCATCTCTTCCACAATGCCTCGCGTGACCAATACAAGACACATACATGCCCCCTTCACTTGAAGGCATAAAACTCACTGCCTCTAACAGTGGGTGAGCACACATCTTACACTGTCCTAAAGTTACCAGTTCATTGCTACATGCTTTAATCTACTGAGACCAATGCTCCTTTTGAGCTGGAAATCCATTTACTATGTAGGCCTAAATAGTCTTGTACTCTGCACCCAGCAAACACCCAGTGAGTGTAGACCTGCACTATCCAGCAGCCATTTTGCAACAGTTTACCTGTTACTGATCAGAGCAGTGAACAAGGCAGTTCTGGAACACCTGAAACGTGGCTCCCATGAATGAGGAAAGCTTTGTCATCAGAGATGGAAACAGTTTCAAGGCCAGTTCTCATCTTTCGGAATCACAGTCAGTGGTCAGGTGTCTGGAAAGAACACACCTGCTTGTGACACCCCTGTAGAATTCCTGACACTGAAACTGCTCTGTTTTGAGAAAAACTTAGTTTTAAATGCCCAATGCACACTCTGCAAGCTTAATCACCTTTGGAACACAACCTGTTGGTAAGCAGGGGAGCTTCTGTGTGAGTAACTGCCTGATCCAAGTCTAGACCTGCAAACCCTTGAAAATAATACCAGCTGGCAAGCAGGGAGTGTCCCACGTACCAGGATGTTGTCCATATCCTCCACCATGAGGGTATTGACAATAGCTACGGAGTATTTAGTGCTTAACAGTGTTAGGTAAGTTCTAAGCATGTTAGGAGGATAAGCTCACCTGATTCACAGCATCCCAAGAAGGTGGGTACTACTGTGGTCCCCATTTTAGAGATTAAGAAACTGAGGCACATAAGGTTAAGTAACTTCCCTAGGCCACAGAGCTACTGAGTGGTAGAACTCATATTTGAACTGAAGTCTTAGGCCCTTCGGATGTGAGGCTTACACAGGCAGGACAAACTGGGGTTCACATCAAGAGGTAGAGATGGGCCCATACCTCCGTCTGACCTAGCGTCTGCACTGGAAGCCTGTGTGGAAGGGGACACAGCCAGGGCCACAAGATCCCGCAGCCTGGCAAGCCCCGCTCCAGCTCTGAGCTGGCCCTGGTGCACAGGAAGCAGGTTCCCAGCCTCCTTCATGCAGCCCCTTTTAAAGTCACACTTCCTGCCCCGTTTAATACCTTCCTGGCGAGTGGGCGTCAACAAAGCATGCTGCGTTTCCTGGCCAAGCAGAGCTTTCCTTTTGTAGTCTGGACTAGGAAGACACTCCCATGCTCCAAAATAAAGATACTCGCCACCCTCCACCCATTCACCTCCAGGCTTTCTTTAAGAAAAAACAAGACAGAACCAGAGGGGCTTTTCCCTTGCTTTGCATCACTGGGGTGTATTCTCCCGTTGTTTCATTTCAGTTGCTGCTTCTGCCATAAAGCAGGGTCAGCCGGGTGCTGAGAGGGCCTTTGGAAGGCAGAGGGGAGGAGAGTGTGCCCCGACCAGCCCATGACTGATTAACCTGGAGAACTATTTCAGGAGCACAAGTTAGTCCCACAGAAGGCAAACGCTCCAGTATCTTAACGTTAATTTCACATTGGCATTTATTTAAGGTACTGAAAACCACGGATGTACTAAACATCTTCAGTATCTGTCAATTTCCACCTCCTGCCATTTCAGCGCATATGAAGAGCAAACACCTCATACGGGGACATTTTGCTTCCCACTATAAAAATTCATTTTTAGTATCAGGACCTCTACGAAGCACAAAACCCCTGTGCCCAAAAACTCTTTACTCCATCCTACTGAACTCTCTCAGCCCTGTTTGTTCTTTACCACTGCACACCAAGTACTTCTCTCTCAGTCTTCAGAAGGTAACTGTGTGTGCGGGGCGGGGGTGTTTTTTTTGTCCCGTTCCCGTTCCCGTTCTGTTCTGTTTGAAACAGAGCCTTACTCTGTCGCCCAGGGTGAAGTGCAGTGTCACAATCTCGGCTCACTGCAGCCTCTGCCTCCCAGGTTCCAGTGATTCTCCTGCCTCAGCCTCCTGAGTAGCTGGGATTACAGGTGCAGACCACCACACCCAGCTAATTTTTGTATTTTCAGTGGAGATGAGGTTTCACCATGTTGGCCAGGTTGGTCTCAAACCCTGACCTCAGGTGATCCACCCACCTCAGTCTCCCAAAGAGCTAGGATTACAGGTTTTGTTTCTGCTTTTAGTTTTAAATTCAGGAGGTACATGTGCAGGTTTGTTAAACGGATATATTGCATGATACTGGGATTTGGGCTCCTATAATCCCACTTTCCAAGTAGCCAACATAGTACCTCATAGGTAGTTTTTCAACCCTTGCCCCACTTCCTCTCTCTCCCCTTTGGAATCCTCAGTGTTTCTTGTTCCCATCTTCATGTCCATGTGCACTCAGGGTTTAGCTCCCTCTTCTAAGTGAGAACATAGGGTAGTATTTGGTTTTCTGATTCTGTGTGAATTCACTTAAGATAATGGGCATCAGCTCCATACTTGTTATTGTGAAGGCTATGATTTTATTCTTTTCGTGGCTGCATAGTATTCCACAGTGTATATATACCGTATTTTCTTTATCCAGTCCACTGCTGATGAGGACCTAGGCTGAGTCCTTGCCTTTGCTATTGTGAATAGTGTTGCAATAAACATAGAAGTCCAGGTATCTTTCGGTAGAACGATTTCTTTTCCTTTGGGTATATACCCACTAACGGAATTGTTGAGTTAAATGGCAGTTCTATTTTTAGTTCTTTGAGAAATCCAGGAGACAGTTTCAAATCTACCCACCCAAGAAAGCTTTCCCCAGCCATTGTAGACTTATCTGTGACCATAACTCTTGCTGAGACGACGGCCCTAGGAAATGGTTTGGTATTAATGGTGATCAACCGCGTCTGGCCCTTAGTTCAACAATTTGACAACATGCAACTTCCTAGTGAGTGATGAGGCCCTTCACAGGCCTATCCAGCTTCATCGTGGAGTAGGATGGCAGCTGCAATGCAGGACTCAGGACAGCACCTGAGGTCTGACAGCCACATGACTCCAGGACAGCACAGCCACCTAAGGGTGGGGCAGAGACCACGGAAGACCTCAGTGGCTCCTGTATCCATGACAAGTGGGCAGGAGCTGGCCTTGGCTAGTGGCATTTTTTTTTTTTTTAACCACAAGACTGTATATGAGATGAGGATAGGAACATGTGACTTTAAATGAGAAATCAACATGCCATTTCCCTAAACATGCTAAAATCCCCTAGTGTTGGCTGCCATCTCCTCAACTGCAGAAGCCATTCAGGTCTCCATCCGGCAGCTACAGCCACTTCCCAGGGCACTGCGTCAGGAACCAAACACAGAAGGTGACAAAGCCCAAGACCCTTACGTCTCAGTTTCTTCTCTGTAAAATGGGGTAACTTCCGCAGGGTTTGTGGTAAGGATTAAATAAGATGTGTAAAGTGCCTTGCCTAGTACCTGATCCATCAGTATTTGATATTTAACAAACAATAGTTTCTGCAGACACAAATTTATGGTCAGTGATGTTCAAAGAGCATTATTTATAACAGCAAAACTAACCCGAATACCAGACAGTAGAAAGATGTTTAAAGAAAACGTAATCGAGTCGAATAATAGAGTACTGGGACTACAACAGACCCCTTGTCTCGACAAAGGGATGATTTGTGTCCTGGGCAGGAAGAGGTGGGATGTTACATTCCATCATGCTACTTGGAACAGTGCACAATTTAAAACTTATCATTGTTTATTTCTGAAATTTCCCCCTTAATATTGTCAGACCCCAGTTGACCATGGGTAACTGTAGCCACCAAAAGCAAAACCACGGATAAGGGAGGACTACTGTTTATTTAATTTATTTAATTTGTGCAGGAATGCACAGAACAGAATGCTAAAAAGGCGGAGGAGCAGGTGGTTTTAACCACCAGGGCAACCACAGACGACGCACAAACTTCCAGGGCCTGCTGCACCGTGGGGCTGCCCCACGGCCGGCTGAGTCCACGTGCGGACGCACTGCTCTCTTCTCCCACAGCACCAATGACAGTTAGGAGTTCTCCGTTCACTCACACTTACAGAACTCAGAGCATGCCCGGGCTGACAACATGCACCAAGAGACAGTTGTCTGACCTGGAACTGGGCATCTGGGGGACAGAGGTGTGCCCCAACCCCAGGCTGGCACCGCACAGAAGGTGAACCTGTTTCTTGAACAACCCGATGTCATCACACTCAGTGCCATCCTGTGCTGACTCTTAAGTCCTGAGTTTTCCAAGACTGTGCTGATGTCAGCAGGGTGTCCTAATTTTTTAAGTGGGAAAATAAGAACAATAGGCCAGGCGCAGTGGCTCACGCCTATAATCCCAGCACTTTGGGAGGCCGAGGCAGGTGGATCACGTGTGCTCAAGAGTTCCAGACCAGCCTGGCCAACATGGTGAAAGCCTGTCTCTACTAAAAATATATAAATTAGCCGGGTGTGGTGGTAGATGCCTGTAATCCCAGCTACTTGGGATGTTGAGGCAGAAGAATCACTTAAACCCTGGAGGAAGAAGTTACAGTGAGCTGAGATAGCGCCACTGCACTCCAGGCTGGGTGACAAGCAAGACTCCATCTCAAAAAGAAAAGAAAAGAAGAACAATATGGTAACAGAAAATATTCTTCTCAAAACAACTGAGTTTCCTTCTACTCTTCCTTCCTCCAGCCTTCCTTTATGAATGATTTACTCCAGAAGTCCATTCGATGCAATGCAGCAAAGAAGATGTACTGGGTTGAATAGTGTCCCCCCGCCAACATTTGGGTCCACCTAGAGCCTGTGAATGTGACCTTTTCTTAATATGGAGTCTGTGCAGATATAATCAAGTTAAATGAGGTCATACTGGATTACAGTGGGCCCCAAATCCAATATGACTGGCATCCTTATAAGAAGAGAGAAACTTGGGACACAGACACACATAGTAGAAAGGAGACTGTGGTATGAAGGCAGAGGCAGGCATTAGAGTGACTCCTCCAATAGCCAAAGAAGGCCAAGGATTGCTGGCAGCCACCAGAAGCTAGGAGACAGGCAAGGGGCAGATTCTCACTCAGGGTCCCCAGTAGGAACCAACCCTGCCCATTCCTTAATTGCAAACTTCTGGCCTTCAAAACCATGAGAGAATACATTCCCATAGTTTCATGCTTCCCAGTTTGTGGTAATTTATTATGGCAGCCACGGGAAATTAACGGAGCAGAGACTAGGGGTGGAGGAGCAGGGGCAGCCAAGGTAGGTTTTGGCAGAAGGAGGGCACCTGTGAGGGTGGCTGGGGCAGCAGCAGCCTGGCACACAGAATACGAAAGCCCATGTGGGCATGAGGATAGACGCAGGAGGGAGACGACAGCCCTGCATAGGGCTGGGAGCCGGAGCAAGGAGGTAAGGAGGGCATCGGGGCATTATTGCTGCGGTGGGGCAGCCATGGGGACACAGGATCATATACACACAGGCAGCTGAGTAGATTATATTATATACCCGGGTAATGGGAGCCAGGCTTTTGACTGCTGGAGGAGGAAGTTACAAATACAGAACGAAAGAAAACTATAATAACGCAGGCTGTTGGACTAGAATAAGAGGGCTTGATTTGAATTCATAGCTTTTCATGTATCTCATAAACACAGAGATAAATGCAGAGGTGAAAAAGCATGCACATGTGTACGTGGATGTGTAACTAGTACACATCGTCTCCAACCTTGCCACTAAAAGGGCCCAGGAACAGCAAGACTCCAGCAGCAATGAGCACGGGCAGTGCCCAGATCTTGGCTTCCAAACACCATCCTCCACCAAACGGAATCAAGGCTCCTGGGAGAAATGGCTGACTCCAGAGCTGAGGAAGGAAAAGCAAAAGATAAGCCCAGCCTGGGACAGAAAGTAAGGAAGGGCTCAAAAGATGACAGCAAATGTCAAAAAAAGCAGAGGCCAGGCCCAGTGGCTCAAGCCTGTAATCCCAGAACTTTGGGAGGCCGAGGCTGGTGGACTGCCTGAGGTCAGAACTTCGAGATCAGCCTGGCCAACATAATAAAGCCCCATCTCTACAATTATTTGTGAAAATACAAAAAATTAGCTGGGCATGGTGGTGGCCATCTGTAATCCCACCTACTTGGGAGGCTGAGGCAGGAGAATTACTTGAACCCGGGAGGCGGAGGTTGTAGTGAGCCAAGATCGCACCACTGCTCCAGCCTGGGCAACGAGAGTGAAACTCCACCTTAAACAAAAAAAAGGCACAGAAGCAACCTGATGGGGCTCCTCCTGGCCACATCTAAGACAATCTGAGCACCCAATTACATGACTGAAATGTATTTCTATCATTGAACAAAACAGGAATCCACGAATAAATAAACAGGGGAATGAGAAAGCTTTCCCATAATGTAGAATGCCAACAAATAAACGTAGAAGAATGACGGACTTAGAAGATCGACCTTTGGTAGCTATCAAAGCAGTAATTACTCAGCCAAGAAACACCAGCGGACGCTAACCAGGGGGTAAAAGGTTGGTGAAAAGTGTGGCACTTCAACAGCCTCAAAATACCTCCCGCAAAATATATTTTATTACAAAGGGGAAAAGACTAACTTTACCATGGAGAAGCCTGACTGATGGCTCCTTAATTAAAAGATCAAATGAACGTTACCTATTAAGGGACAAATCAAACCTGTAAGGACGCAAGAAGAAGAAAGCCTCCCCTCCGATGATATTCTTGTAAGAAATGCATAGCCTGAAATGTCAGCAGACCCAAACTGATAGACATTCTCTAAGATAATTGCCTTGTCATTGTCAAAAGTGTCAAGTTAATGGAAGTCAAGGAATAATGAAGGAGGCAGGACACCGAAATCCAACGCCTAGCTCTCCATCAGATTCTCCCGCCGCAAGGAAGATGACTGAGACATTCCAACAGGAATCGGGGTCTGCGGGTGAGAGGGGACTCATGCACCGGCTTTCTTGATTCCGATGGACATGCTGTGGTCATAATGGAGAGTGTCTTTGTTACAGAAAAGACACATTCGAGTATTCGGGAGTGATGGGATGTCTGTACTGGCAAGTTACTCTCCACAGGTGCAGAAAAATAATTGTTTGTACTATTGTTACAACTGTGGTGGAAGTCTGAAATTAGCTGAAAAGAAAAAGACCTGGCTAGAAAGACAATACCAGAGTAGTTGAGTGATTTCCAGTACAGAGGGAAAGAGGACAGCCTTTCTGCAAATACAGCAAACTCTAGAAAACCCCTTTGTGGTGCCTGAATTAAGCTGCTGGCGGTTTATTCTTCATCCGTGCACCAGGACGGTATTAATAAGCACATGCATCAGTCTCTTTATCTATCCATCCATAAGGGGCAGCTTAATCAAGCCACAATGAGCTTAACAAGGAGCCTCTAAGCTTCGTTTCCTGGAGAAGATGAGGAGTGATGGTCCATAATTCATTTAAATTGTTCGGTTGTGTAAAGAGGAAAAATAAGACCCCCAAAGAGCTCTCCTACGTATTTGAGAGAAAGCTCTCAGATTTAGGCATCAAAGATTTACCTCCAGTCAAACTTCCGTGCTAATTTAATAGAAGTTATTTATATTTTAAAGCACAGAATTGGTTTCCAAGTATACCGTCTCACCTTAAAGTTAAGGTGGAAGCAAAGAAAAACCTCCAGAAGTGTCCCTGCTGGGCCACTGATGGATTTGCACATTTTAGATCTTTGTCCTCCAGAGGCCCCTCCGCCACCAATTCTGCAGGACGTTTCAGTGTTCCCAGGGCCCCAAAGCTGGCATTCCCAGAACAGTTGCATTTTCTCTCATGACAGCAGTTCCCACTCCCACAGCCTTTCCAGCGCTTGGCTCAGAGAAGATCCACTGTGAGTAACGGCTTTGCTTTTTGTTTCTCCTTCACGTTTCCTCGACGTGTGCAAGGCGGAAGCCTGAATAACCTTCAGTTCCACTTGCTCGTTCTTGGCTGAACACCGCAGCCACTCCCCTGGCCTGAGACTTGGAGAAGAGCACACAGCACTGTCCTCAGAACAGAAACCAAAAGCAGGGGTGAAGAGCCGCTCCTTCCTTCCACAAAGTCTGGCCCAGCGGCCACTCAGATGCCCTCCTCGGCCCCTACCCCGGCCCCAGCCGGAACACCCTTCCAAAAGCACAAACAGGATCTCGTGATTCCACTGCCTAAAGCCTGTCCTTACCCCACAAGCCTCCAGCGAGGGGTCTGTCCCAAGATTCTGCACCTGTCACCCCTCAGTCCCAAGATTCTGTGCCTGTCACCCCTCAGCCTCAAGATCATCCCCTCTCACAGGCTCTTACTCATTTTACAGATTTGGCTTCAAAGTCACTTGACAGCAAGCCTTCTCCGTCTCCCCAGGCCAGGCCCCCAGATCCATAGGCGAGAATCCCCATGAGGACCAAAACCAATTCTGTTTTGTTCATCATGCTATTCCCAGAGCCCAGAGTACGGCAAAAGCCAATGCCCACTAAATATTAGTTGACTAAATAATAAACTTGCTATATATATAATGCTTTCAATTATTTTAGGTTTTCAAGAGACAATCCGCAATGTTGTTTATTATATACAAGGGAATTCACTGGAAATGTGTCGATGTTCACCAGTACTGCGTTGGCCATTACCAAGAACTATGGTATGTGGTCAGTGTGGTGACCGTGGCCAAAATGGAGCACTTCTGAGTGTGAATGGGGTCTCATTAATACTTATACCTGAAACAGATACAAAGAGGACTGTCCCTGGAAACACCAGGATGTGACAAGCCTCTGGTTGTAGGGGCTAGGTGCGCTGATGCAGGCTCACCATCTTCTATTCAAAATCTTGCGGCCAGATAAAGTCTTCAGAATGCAAAAGCGTGTAGATTTTAACAAGATAATACAGTAAATATACTACATACCACAAGGAACATAACACCCCCAAAAGTATCAAGGGCAGAACCCCTTAATCCAACACAGTAATATTTCTGCAGCGAAACACGAACATTCACGCTGATTGGGATAAATAAAAGCTATGAATAGCTTCATGTCAATTCAGGGCAGACTATCCTGCCAAATGAGTCATGATCATAACTTTCAGTTTCAGAGCATTTTGGATTGCAAATCAGGGATTTGGGGCCTGCAGTAGATTTCAAGTTATTTCAATCCTTGGAATATATTATTGTTATCATGCAATACAGAAAAATCAGCATCATTTTCCTTAAACTGTATTTATATTACAAATTAATCTGGCACACATGATGCTTAATGCAGTGAATAATAGCACTGTTTAGTTCTGAAATGAAAAAGTGTAATGCAAACTACTTCTGCTTATTAGAAAGTGGAAAAATACTTTTCCCGAATATTTTTATAAAATTTGAAATCTTAAGTAGCCATTGAAAATTATTATTTCCTTTAGATCGGGTTTACTTAACGATCTGTATGTGCTTTACCTTACCCATCGAATACATAAAATACTTATTTATAAAATAAGAAAAGCTTTAAATATTTAGATTTTAAATTTCTTTAAAATCGTCTCCCTAAGTTTCCTCTATGATGGCATTTGTAATATCATTGTTCTTTCTCCATGATATTCTAAATATTTGCTTTAAAAAGTAAAGTTGTTGGCTGGGCATGGTGGCTCACGCCTGTAATCCCAGCACTTTGGGAGGCCAAGGCCGGTGGATGACAAGGTCAGGAGTTCGAGACCAGCCTGGCCAATATAGTGAAACCCCATCTCTACTAAAAATACAAAAGTTAGCTGGGCGTGGTGGCGCACGCCTGTAACCCCAGCTACTTGGGAGGCTGAGGCAGGAGAATCGTTTGAATCCGGAAGGCGGAGGTTGCAGTGAGCCAAGATCACACCACTGCACTCCAGCCTGGCCGATAGGGTGAGACTCCATCTCAAACATAAACAAAAACAAACTCAGCAGAAGCTTTGGTGCAAAACCAAAAGACTAAATACCTAGAGGCACAAATTCAAACATACAGGAGGAATTGTCTGGCAAGTTTACCGCCTCCATTTCTTTTATCACATAATTTTGAATGAAAAGGCAAATGTAGCATGCAATGTGAGAGGTATAAAATGCACTGAACTGTTTAGGTTTCACGGCGCTTGGGTAGAAATTCAGTTCAGAGAGGCACATTCTTCCTTATGAAAGAGTGAAGAAAGGAAAAACACTAAAGGTAACCCCAGAGACCTTCATACCTCAAGGGCCAAGGTACTTAAATTAGCTTCTACATTTGCAGGCACTGAATTGCTTATAGATTTATACATGCAAAAGTCCAAAGTTGCTTCACAGAAATGCTCTCCTGATGCCTCAGGAGATAATAGTGGTGGTGGGGACCGTGAGAGCAATGACTATTTACTATGCACCCATGGTGCACCCAGCATTAAGCTCTCTATACATTATCTCATTTAACCCTCACGGTAACCCCATGGGGTTGGTCTCATTACTGTTCTCGTTTTAAGAGGGTGCTCTGGTTTAGCCCATGCCAAAGCTGATTCTAGGTCATCAAATTCCATTATCCTGAGAACTGAGGATCCAAAAATGGGCTTCGTCTTCAGGGGTATTCTTGGTAATAGAAAACCCCTGGGAAATAGTATTTTTCCACATGCGCCGTTGGTCCTCAAACATAAATGGTAGGAAACTGGTGTGCCTCCCCAGCTGGCCTTGGTCACCACACTAGTTCCTACAGTTGTCTCCTCCTGTCAGGAACGTGACCATTGAAGTCCCCCAGGCCCCCAGATCAGAAAGAAAACACAAAGCCAGAATGTTCCCCGGGGCCCTTCCCAACACTTTCTGCTTGCTCAGTCTTTGTTCAGAGTGAAAGACAATTAAAAATACACATCACCCACAAACAGGGATGGAACAAGAAGATAAGTGAGCAGCTGTCTGGGACTTTTCCTAAAAGAGGAAGTCTTTTGACCCTGTATGACCCTAGGCCTTCACCGATGAAAACAGACACATTTTTTGCAATCCATCACACAAAAGCAGCAGCAAAGACAAGCATGTGTTTAAAGCCTGAAATCCCTACACGAGCTCTGTAAAAAACCTTCACCCCTCTATTTGGAGACTCTCCTCAGGTGATGTGGGGACCAGGCCAGGCCCAAGCCCCTCCACCCAGCACGTCAGTCATGGGAAATGATGCCAGCAGAGGTGACAAGGGCAAAGACAGCAGCACAGGGACACAGGAGAGCTGAGGAAAGGGGCTGGCTCTCCAAAGTGACCACTGCTGCTTTCCAAATTACACCATTGCACCAAGAATGTAAAGAGCACAGGCTTTGCCCCAAGAAAAGCATCCTGCACTGATCCCACCTGATGAATCAAGGAGGAGAGTGAAAGACGAGGCCATATTCATATCTAGGGGCTCCCAGAAGGAAGGAGTCTCCTCACAGCCTCCCTTTGCCCATGTTCTCATGCTGGCTGCCGTGGAAGTGCAGAGCCGGCGAACAGCATGGACCGTGGAGCTCTGCTGCACCGCCTGCTCTCACCCCAGCTCTGTCATTTAGCTGTGACTGTGGGCAGGTTACTGACCTTCTTGGTTCTCATCATGCTTTGTGAGGATTCAATAAAGAAGCATGTAAAATAAAGCAGTGTGGTGACTCACACCTGTAATGCCAGCACTTTGGGAGGCCAAGGCAGGAGGATTGCTTGAGCCCAGGAAGTAGAGGCTGCAGTGAACTATGATCATGCCACTACACTCCAGTGTGGGCAACAGAGCAAGACCCTGTCTCCAAAAAAAAAAAAGGAAAGAAAGAGAGAGGGAGGGGAGGGGAGGGGAGATGTAAAATATCTAGAATAGTGTTTTGCCTCTTACATGCACTATGGGTGGGAGTATAAACACGTACAAAATTTCCAAACAGCAGCTTGGCCATAGGTATCAGAAATTTAAAAAACACACCCTTGGACCCATGTCACTTCCAGGAATGCTTCCCAAGTAATCCAATCATGTATGAAACCTGCTTCCTTAACATTAAAAAAAAAAACTACAATGACCATTAAATTGGCTGCAGATACAAATGAAATATTCTTTTCTAAAAACAGGTAACATGAGAAAACTGTGAACTGCAGATAAATTACTTTCCAGATACATTTAAATTAGAAAACCTAAGAGTATTTTTCACTCTATCATTTTTTTTAAAGAGGGTTTTCTGGGAAAATGTATGCAAGGTAATTAAGACCTAAAAGCGTAGACCGACTTTTTAAAGTATTTTATAAATTTAAACTCATGCTGGGACCCTCAGGTGTGTTTGGACCTGGATCGCAGCATCTAGATGGCATCTGCCTTTTCAGCAAAGCAAGAATCATGCACAGATTTCGAAGCATATGGACTCAAGCACATACTGCATTTTCAAAGCTTCTTTCCATATGGAAAATGGGAAAAGAAGTGATCCTGTATTTCCCTTAATCAGCACGTCCTCTGAGCACTGCCTTTGCAGTGAAGGCACTCGGGAAGGCACAGCTCCCCCTCCTCGGAGTGCAGCGGGGAGTTAGCTTTAAGACTGTGTCAGCCCGCAGTCTGCAAGGCGGAAAAGACCTCTGGGTCCTCTGGTGCGGACACGGGGAAAGCAACAGTGTAGAGAGCACGTTCACTAAGAGGAGGCACGTGGGGAAAGGGCAGACATCGAAGTGGGTGACTGAGCCACGCCGGCTTGAGGAGGGGCGCGTGGCAGGAAAGGCGGGATCTGAGTTAGCTGTTTATGTCACCCAGCACCTTCGACTCCTTTTTAAGCTCCACAGACCTCAAAAGGCGTGTTTTGCCCCATCAGGAACACAGAAAACACGAGAGGACAAGAGAGAGGAGATGTCAATGTGTTCAGTATTTGCGAAAAGTCAAATAATCCCAGCACTTTGGGAGGTCGAGGCAGGTGTATCACGAGGTCAAGAGATCGAGACCATCCTGGCCAACATGGTGAAAGCCCGTCTCTACTAAAAAATACAAAAATTAGCTGGGCGTGGTGGCGCGCGCCTGTAGTGCCAGCTACTCCGGAGGCTGAGGCAGGGGAATCACTTGAACCCCGGAGGCGGAGGTTGCTGTGAGCCGAGATCGCGCCATTGGAGTCCAGCCTGGCGCCTAGCGACAGACAGAGCAAAACTCTGTCTCAAAAAAAAAAGAAAAAGAAAAAAGAAAAAAATAAGAAAAGTCGAATAAGAGCTGACGCGGCCGCTCCTTTCCCGGGACCGTCACAGGCCGCCGCCGCCACCCCGGACGGAGCGCGGGGTTCAGGAGGCTCGGACCCGAGGCCACCACGGTCGGCGCCCCGCCTGCCGCCCGCCATGGCCGCGCCCGCGTCCGGGAAGGCGACCGTGGCAGCGGCCTGGAGGGCGGCATCGGAATATGCATCACCTTCCCCGCCGAGCGCCTGAACACGCAGCTGCAGCTGGACGAGCGCTCGCATGGCCGCGGCGCCGGGGCAGACGGTCCCAGCCATGGCGTCCTGGGCCGGGACCCGGCCTCACCTCCCCGCTCTACGGCTCCATCCCCAAGGCGGCTGTCAGGTTCCTCAGCAACCACACGCGGGTCGCCCAGGGACGACTGCACAGCACACGCGGGCTGCCGTGCGGCCTGAGCGCCGGCGAGGCCGAGGCCGTCGTGGTCGTGTGTCCCATGGAGACCATCAGGGTGAGGTTCATCCACGACCAGACCTCTCCAAACCCCAAGGACAGAGGATTCTCCCACGGGGTTAGGGAGATGGTGCGGGAACAAGGGCCGAAGGGGACGCACCAGGGCCTCACGGCCACCGTGCCGAAGCAGGGCTCGAACCAGGCCATCCGCTTCTTCGTTATGACCTCCCTGCGCAACTGGTCCCGAGGGGACAACCCAACAAGCCCATGAACCCACCGATCACTGGAGTCTTCGGGGCCATTGCGGGCGTCGCCAGTGTCTTTGGAAACACTCCTCTGGACGTGATCAAGACCCGGAGCAGGGCCTGGAGGCGCACAAATACGGCAACACGTGGGACTGTGGCTTGCAGATCCTGAGGAAAGAGGGGCTCAAGGCATTCTACAAGGGCACTGTCCCCCGCCTGGGCCGGGTCTGCCTGGATGCGGCCATAGTGTTTATCATCTATGATGAGGGGGTGAAGCTGCTCGACAAAGTGTGGAAGACGGACTGAGCCTAGAGGGGCCACAAGGGGACCGCCCCAGGCACCTCCCGCGTCCACCACCACCCTTGTCTCACATGAATCCAGTGCAGTGGTGCCAAAAGGCCCCTTCCCACGTCCCTCGAGCTCTGTGGTCTCTGTGCATTGTGGCCGTCAAATCCATGTGTCCCATAATGCTGTGTGCCCCCTGTGGTCTGTGACACCACCACTGTGCCCCAGTGTCTGGCCCAGCCATGGCTGGGTGTACATCTGGCCTGTGACCCTGTGCCCACTTGTCCATGTGCTTACTGTGAGCCCTATGCCTGTTTTATGTTCTGTGTCAGGTGACCCTGTGCCCCGCCTCCCGGGGTGCCCGTGTGGCCTGGGTCCTTGGCCCTGTAGCCCTGGCCCCGTCCCAGTCTGGTGCCTTCCACCCTACCCCGGCCTACTACAGCTGCCTCCAGGCCTCGGCCTGGCTTCACCACATTCGGGGGGCTGCAGGCCCCCAATTCTCCCGCCATTGGCCTTAACTGGCCCTCAGGCCCTCCCTCCATCCAG